>JAGFPH010002074.1:15266-28897 GCA_018207615.1 Philaenus spumarius | reverse complement strand
CAGGAGGAGCGAACGGTAATGTTGCAGGAGGTTATTCTAATGGAGGACCGGGAGGAGCGAACGGTAATGGTGCAGGAGGTTATTCTAATGGAGGACCGGGAGGAGCGAATGGAAATGGTGCAGCAGGTTATTCCAGTGGAGGACCAGGAGGAGCGAATGGAAATAGTGCAGCAGGTTATTCCAGTGAAGGACCAGGAGGAGCAAATGGTAATGGTGTAGGAGGTTATTCCAGTGGAGGACCAGGAGGAGCGAACATAAATGGTGCAGGAGGTTATTCTAGTGGAGGACCTGGAGGATCGAATGGAAATGGTGCAGGAGGTTATTCCAATGGAGGACCAGGAGGCGTGAACGGAAATGGTGCAGGAGGTTATTCCAGTGGAGGACCAGGAGGAGTGAACGGAAATGGTGTAGGAGGTTATTCCAGTGAAGGACAAGGAAGAGCGAATGGAAAAGGAGCTGGAGGTTATTCCAGTGGAAGACCAGGCGGAGCAAATGGAAATGGTGCAGCAGGTTATTCCAATGGAGGACCAGGAGGATCAAATGGAAATGGTGTTGGAGGTTATTCCAGTGGAGGACCAGGAGGAGCAAACGGTAATGGTGCAGGAGGTTATTCCAGTGGAGGACCAGAAGGAGCAAATGACAATGATTTAGATCTAGAAGGAACAAGTAGTGGAGTGGGTTACCCAAGTGAAGGTCAAGGAACAACAATTGACAATGGGGCAGCAGATTTCGCGAGAGGAAGACCAGGAATAGTGAATGGCGATGGAGGAGAAGGATACCCAAGGGGCAGACCGGGAGACGCTTCTGTGAATGGTAGTAATGGAGGAAACACAAGCGGTAGTCAAGGATCAGCAGACAGAAATGGTTCTAGAAATGGATACCCAAGAGGTGGTTCAAACGGAGCAAATGGTAATGATGAAAACGGAGGAAGCACGGGCAGAGATACCGATGATACAGACAAAAGTGAAGGAGCGGTTGGGTACCCTAAAGGTGGTCCAGAAGGAGCAAATAAAAAAGGTGCCAATGGTGGATATGCAGGCGGTAAAGACAGGAGCAAAACTAACGGTAACGGAGGAGCTGGTGGATTCGCAGGTGGGGGTCTTGGATTAGCAAATGGAAACGGAGGTGCAGGCGGAGATGCAAAAGGAGGCCGAGGTATTGCTAATGGAAATGGTGGTCCAGGCGGATATGCAAGTGGAGGTCCTGGGATAGCTAACGGAAATGGAGGACCAGGTGGATACGCAAGCGGTGGTCCCGGAGTAGCCAATGGAAACGGTGGAGCTGGCGGATACGCAAGTGGAGGGCCCGGAATAGCTAACGGAAACGGTGGACCAGGAGGAAACGCAAACGGAGGCCCTGGAGTAGGTAACGGAAAAGGAGGCGCAGGTGGTAGTGCAAACGGAGGAAACGGAAGTAACGGATACCCAAAAGGTGGTCCTGGAGAAAGTAGTGGAAGAGGTAGTCCGTTAGAAGAATTGGCAACTAGCGGTAGTCCGTCTAAATCATACGGCACACCAGCTACTGCTGGAGGTGACGGGGAAGCTGGAAGTGATGACGGTCCTTCAGCAGAATATGGCGCACCAGAAGCTTCCGGAGCAGGAAGGAAAGGTAGTCCTTTAACTTCCTATGGAGTACCTGCAGAAGCGGGAAGAATTGGAAGTCTACTGACTTCCTACGGTGTACCAAGCACCACTGGTGATGGTGGAAGATTAGGAGGTAGAGGCTCTCCAACCACATTCTACGGAGTACCAGGTGCTTCCAGTGGCATTCCATCGCCGGTCTATGGTGTACTAACATAGGTTCAATAGTTATAGTATATAGCTCAAATCTCTGCTAAACACAAGGAATCACACCGTCAGGGAAACGCTGTATTATTTATTAGGAATAAGTAATTAAGAATAAATGCTATTAAATCAAAAAGGCCTAGTAAGTTTAAGTCGATTTTGTTTAGGTTAAGATATATTTTTATGCAATGTTTATTTGTTTATGCTTTATTGGTAAGATGTAATTTATTTTTGTTTGTTTTTATAGTAAAAACATGTTAAACAATTCTTGTGTAATTTATGACCAACCCTTTTCAATTACAGGAACTTTTATCACTGTCAATAATTCGATTTAAAAAGTACGGCACGGCAGACTACCGGTAGGGTGTCCCATAAGTAAAATACCAAACTTCGGAGAATGGTTCTATGGGTCAAAATAAGAAGAAAAAGGTCATATAAACAAAGACCCAAAAACGCTCGTTTTCTAGATAACCGCCATTTTGTTTACAAAATAATTCATATCCAGAGAACAGTTTGACTGATTGAGTTCAAACTCGGCATGAAGTTTAACCTAACAATGATATATCTCAAGAAAATTAAGCGATCAAATCCAATCATGAGTTTCAAAATGGCGGTTGTTTGAAAATTGCAAACCTAAATTACTCAAAAACCGTACATTTTATCAAAAAACGTCAAGACACCTTTTTTGTAGCCCTTTTGATTCCATATCTGATGGTGTAACTGTCAAAACAATTAGATGAAGGATAATAATTAGTTATGTGTAATAATCACATATATTATTTCTCAAGACGATTTTTTTGTCGGTACGCCATAACTTCCTTAATACATCATCAAATTACATGAATGAGGCATCATTTTAAAGCTTTCCTTAACCGCTACACCGGAAAAATATACAAAATACAATTATACGAAAAAAAAGAAATAAAGAACCCGAAACAGTGATGTAAGATCAAGTAAGTTGTAGGGATATTATCCTGGCGTTGGCAACACTGATGATAACAATTAACAATACCCAGCTGGAGAGCTGCCGTTACGCCACTACATTGCTATTTTTAATTAATTGTATATTTAGTATCGTATAGTAATACGCACTATACGATACTAAATATAGGGTGTGTACTTTAATTAAGTGGGATTTAAGTAAGTTAGAATGCGAATGCTTCGCACGGGTCAGCTAGTTGGTTTATTAATTCCGGCATACTATACCAACACAGTAAAGACAACAATATTGTTTGTACATTTACAGTCATTATCTTTAACTTAGCTATAATCCTTCATCCGATTGTTTTGACAGTTACACCACCCGAAAGGAAATCAAAAGGGATACAAAATAGATTTCGAAATTTTTTGTT
This sequence comes from Philaenus spumarius, assembly GCA_018207615.1. NCBI lineage: Eukaryota > Metazoa > Arthropoda > Insecta > Hemiptera > Aphrophoridae > Philaenus > Philaenus spumarius. The sequence goes on along the minus strand of JAGFPH010002074.1, from coordinate 25,761 downwards.
AAAATTTTTAATCGCTTATTTTTCTTGAGATATAGGCTATCATTGGTAGGTTAAACTTCATGCCAAGTTTGAACTCAATCAGTCAAACCGTTCTCTAGATAAGAAGTATTTTGTTCAATAAACAAAATGGCGGATAATCTAGAAAACAAAGCGTTTTCAAGGGTGTGTTTACATGAACTTTGTATTCTATTTTGACCCATAGAACCATTCCCCGAAGTTTGGCGTTTATTTACGGGACACCCTGTATAACAAATTAAAGTAGGCCTAGATTACATTTTAATTTTTCCAAGTCGATTGCAAAGTTTTGAGCGATGGCGTCTACTCAAGCCGAGTGCCAAATTGAATTTCAGCGTGATGAGTCGGGTGTCACTGGTTGCAAGTTAATACTTGTTGACTAGGTTTTAGGTCACTCTCAACCACACTGTCTAGTCTAAAAAAAATCTACAAATTTGCTGCTTTCAGCTCGTAAGTTGCTTTTATGAAATTTTCAAAGTATCCTTCGATCATTCGTGTCTGAAAAATCGCATGTTTTTCCATCCTCGGCACTGCCAACATGTCCAAAAGGTTATCATCATCTATTTCTTCGCACAACAGATAGTTTAACAATATCTTCCTTCGTATACTCATTGTGTATGCACCACGAACAGACTGTAAATATCACAGTTCGGTCGGGTGGGTCGCCTCAAGCAAAAACAGGCTAAAGCAAAACCCACCTTAAGGGTGGTTAAAAGTGTTGTTCTCGGGACAGTTTTTCACCTTTTATGAGAACCTTAGAACTCTATTTTCAAAACTTCCAACCCCACTCCTCGTAACTACAAACATGGGGGCCCTATAACATGGAGCAAGGTAATTTTGGGGCCGCCGCGGGAGGTCTGGGGGATAATGTTGGAAAATTAACTTCCAAAAACGTGTTTTAACGCATACTAGAGGTCAAATTTACCACATTTGTAGTAACTATGTGTTTTATTTTGCACATGATACTGTATTGAAAATATTATATTGAAACAATGAACGATTTGCTACATAATTTACCCTCTATCTCGAATCTACCTCTGTAACCTGTGTCATTCAGGCTACTACATAACTACACTCAATAACTTAGGCTATATGAACTGGTCTTAACAAACAACTTTACATTTAATTATTTCCATAATTAGTTTCAAGTAACTTAAATTAGTTTCAACTTTTGATACGAAAATATGTAAAGGAAAGAAAGGTTTAAAGTTTGTTCTGATGATTACTGTAAAGAAAATAATACAAGTGAGTGTGGGACATGATTTGAAATTATCACACAAGTTCAAAACGAAAGCAAATGTATTGTTACAAGCGAAACACAATAAGTTGCATTACTATTCAAAACTGGAATCTCGTTCGTCCGTTAAAATTCCTTTTTTCTGACTTTTGCTGAGGAAAATTCATCACGCCGAAATGTCATCAGGAAATAGTTTCAAACGACGGGCTTTCGTTTGAACGTCCCGTTCCTTTGATTTTAAAATAAATTCAGGTTGCACAATTTTGTAGTATTTAAAAACTGACTTCATTCCTTGAAATCGTGCTTCTAGTTGCCCACACAACGTGTCTATCATGGGGTGAAAGACAGTAACTTTGAAGCAAGATTTTATCTCTTGCAGCCTTTCATCCTCGCTCAGTTCATCAAAGCGCTTCTTTGTTTAGCGATTCTTTTTTGGGCAAAACCGAGCTCTATACCCCAACGCACACACATATTTGAAGTTTCTTCACTAGGTTTCGGTGTGAAATACTTAATCTTTTTCTAAAAGGGCCTAGGGGCCCCCTGGCACAAAGAACTTTGTTTTAACCCTAGAACTGGCATGGTTAAAGCTCAAATTGAAAAGCCCGTTTATAGCGCTTTGCAAGCATATATTTAAAAATTCGCCAAAAATAGTAAATGAACCCCAATCCAAAAGTGTTCCATAGCTTTTTTGTAGAAGAAACTTCAAGGAATTCAAATATGCCACTAAAAATTAGTTTCTTTTGAAATTGTAAAAGTTGTTAGCTTAGAAAGCGAAAAATGTTCAGAAACGGAAGGAAAAAAAAGAACTTTATGCCTACATAAAAAATAGTAAAACATTTTTGTAATTTTTTTCAAAATACACAAAAGTTTTATAATTTAGTTCTAAATAGAAATATGTAAAAATATATTTTAATATCACAAATTTTAGTTCAAAATAACATTTTGAACGTTTTTACTACATAACCTGCAAATCTTGACTAATTTCAAGTGACTAGCCTAGGCCCAGATATTTTTTACCAAACAATGTTTTTTTTATACCAAAAATTCGAGAATGAAATGTAGAATCGAATAGCATTCTACCCAGTTTTAAATAACTTTACATTTTGTAATGAAAATTCAAAAACCTCAAATCGGCGATAACCTAAAACTTATTTCTATAGCCTATGTTATTTATAAACTTACCGTTTTATTACAACACCGTTATAAGCCTAATTTCACTCAAACACAATCTACACTTATTTATTTATAACTAAAACACAATATAACACTATTTTATAAACTGTAATAACCATAAAATAACACAAAACAAATGTCAACAAATGAAGTCAACTAGACGGGTGGCGTTCGATGAATTGTGTTCACTTGTAAAGCTTTGTTATACCAACCTATGAGATCTAAATGTATAGAATTTTACATAGATAAAAACTGTGAAGATTTCTGTTTATAACCATATATTGTACATTTTAGGGATATATCGAATAAGACTGTAAGAATCGATTCTAAACAGGCTTGCGTATTGGCCAAATATATATGACCAATTACAAGCTTTTACCGTATATCCTATAGAACAGCTGTTTTCAGAGTAACATGTGATTTGAAGACACAGTTTGAAACAGAATCGTCTGCTAAATTCAAAGCTGTAATTATCTTCTTCATAAATAACTTCTGTGAGGAATTACAGACCGTTGAAAATGAGACAAAGTCTTGACAGTATACGGCGTTCATTGACGCGTGAATCATAGGTGATTTAGGTACTACAATTTTGAAACAGTGATTACGTATGTAAATATGTGTTCTACAAAAAAGTTGTAAATACAAAAATTATAGTTTAATTCATTACCTTTCCAACGGTACCGGTTTTATTACGATTAAATCATTTTAAGTGAATATAATGATCGATTGTGCAAATTCTCGCAAAGGTTCGAGCGGGTTGCGTTGCCCCTGAGAGACTGCAGTCAAAACTGCAGTCTGCCACTTTGAGGGTTAAGTAAATATTTTACTAACCATATTAAAAAGTCATATTTTATAACAATAAAGTCGTTTTGGATAGATTTCTCAGCGAAGGACGTCCAAAATACATTTTTTACATTCCTCCCATCGAAATCCAAGTAGAGCAGTCAATAGGGCCGGGGGTAGTTAAGGCACTGACCCCACTCCTATCACATCACGTCAACAATTTGTAATGGACAGATATGACTTTAAATACGTCAAATTAAAACCCTTAAAAAAACAGGAATTTATGTGGTAAATAAAAATTGTTTGACCTATTGTTTAAACCAAGATCAATATCAACCGCTTTTTCAGGCCACAAGCAAAAAAATTAAAGTGAAAATGCAGTATGCAATCAAAGGCATCTGCATTATTAGCGAATTCCCATAGGAAAAATGAGCTATGCAGTGGCCCTTATGGTAAGACCTAAGGTCGGGAGTAGCAAATGAGCACCGATCATGGTCTACAGAACACGTTTTGGGGTGTCATTAAATTTCATATATACATATATATGTATATATTATGTGTTCGCACTCTAGCGGCCGCATTTAAAGTATGATTTGGGCCAAATTTGGTACAAACGTTAGTTGTCTACGTCGTTCGGACGAGTTCGTTAGCCAAAAAAAATCCAACAACCGGAAGTACGATTTTTGACCGAAAATAACAGTTCTTTGAGAATTTTTCTACGAAAATGAAACGTTTTTAGAATTTTTACTAAACAAATTTATTTAGGATATTATTATTAAACATTAGCAGAATGCGTTAGCAGATGAACAGAGATTGTATATTTTAGAAATCAAGTTACCTTTAAAAATGGTGACCTCGGTTACTAACAAAGTTTAAAATTATTTCATACGCTAAAATGTCAAATAAACTTAAAAAAGTCACCTGTGGGCTACATTTGTTAGTGAAGTGTGTTTAGGTAATAATATTAAAATCTAAAACAACATACAGTAGTATGAATAATCAGTTACCTACCTAACAACTATATTTTGTGTTAAGTCCTGGATAACGGTATCTATAAAATGTTTCTACAGATCTAATTTCAAACTGTGATTATTTTATTATTTAAATATTGTTTCTTTCTCATAAGTCCAGTTCAACAAGTTGAAGTGGATATTATAACACATGATCCACCTGAATTTTAGTACAAAGATTTTATATTTTTAGGTTGGCCAGCCTGATTGACATTTAGACCAGCTGTTTGCTTTATTGTTGTAAGTGTAAGTGTAACGAAAACGAACAGGTTGTAGTTGTTTGGGTTATTCAAGCAGCATGGCCTCATTTCGTTTTCTAAGTATTTAATTATTTCGTTCTTAAAAAAAAGAAAAGAAGTATTGATTCAGTTGAATCCAGAACCCGTCCGATTTTCAATGGTGACCAGTGAGGTAAATTCATTAGGCCTAGTGTTTTGGTAATAGAGAACATGAAACAAAACACATAACCTAGATAGTGAATAGGCCTGTTTGGATCAGTTTTACTGTAATTTCTGCTCCTAAAATTAAAACTCCTAGGCCTAGTAGACCTTAGTTTCAGCCAGATACATAATGACAATGATTTAGGGGAGAAAGTTTACTATTCGACCCGAGGCTGATATTTTTGCAGACAAGGACATTGAATATACTATTATTATTGCAATAGGTTAGCCTAGGGTCGAATAGTAAACTTCCGCCGGTATTATGCCCTTTTACCTACAACTCTAATTTTTAGGACTTTAAAAAAAGTTAAGTTAGGGGTGTGTACCATTGTTAAGAATAGGAAACAGAGTGTGACTGGCAGCTGTAGGTTAGTTTGGGTTCAGGGTTTATTTATTTTTATGTTTCTATTGTAGGTTAGAGTGTTGCAACTGTAATTTGGCCAAAATACACATATAGGCCTAACTAAGAAATACAAATTTTGTTGATCAGTGATAATAATTCTGAGAGGCCTATAATATGTGGTTATCTATCAGACTAAAATGAATGACTGAAGAAATCAAATGGGTAAGATTTACAACAGTCCTCCTAGCTATATTGCAGAAGAGTTGTTAACGAAAGTGCAAGAAAATGCTCTAAAACATAATGATAATGTTCCTTTCTATTTATGAACATCTTAAATAGCCTAAATGGTAATAAAAAATTATATTTAGGCCTAGCCTATATAGGGTACTTTATGGGCCTATTAAAATTAAATATATTAGGCCTACTTACAAGTTATAGCCTACATAAAATATGGTCAACCTAAACATAACATTTGTAGGCCTAACTTATATTTGCCGTTTATAAACTTATTAAACAAGTAATGCAATAGGAGTAATTTTACAACATGCCTCGCTGCTGATATCTTTTCAGACAAACTTTTTTAAGGAGAGAGAGAGAGTAGCCTAGTGCTGCCAACCGAATCACATTGAAGGCAGCCTAGTAATTGATTGAATTGTGAGTGCTATCTGGGAAGGTTTAAGCTTTCTTAATTTTGTAGGCCTATGTGTTTTTAGTTGTTTTTTAACTACAAATCTACAATATTTTTATTTAGGTTGTGGGTAGGCCTATAAGTTATTTTTTTGCAATTTGTATACATATATCTATTATGATGTTCATGTAGCTTTACAAATTGAAAACTAATACTCATGACATCAGGCTTAGTAATATAATTTCATTGTTTGTTTATAGCAGTGCAAATATACAAATTTTATGTTTTTTGTTGAATTTTTCCATAGGCCTACTAATTTCTATACTACATATGTATATAGCCTTTTATTATACAAGCGATACGTGTATGTAGCTTTATGAAAATTAGAAACAAGCTGTGACATTATGCGTAGTAACCTTTGTGTACATCATTTTTTTAGCGTCTAAGTTGGAATGTAATCTGGTGTTAGGCCTACTGTGTCTTGAAATTACAGTCATTCTTTCGTTAGCATTTAGGTTACCTATATATATTTATCTACTCAAGAGTGAAAACTTAGTGTTGTTTTTTTTTTGTTAAACGCATTAGAAGGAATTATTAACTAATTTGTATTTAAGATGCCGTAAGTTAAGTTTATTTTTTACAACTTGTTCTATTCAGTTTGGTAGAATTATATTTGCTGTTTATCATCTATATAGTAAAAATGAAATGCTGTTCGTTGGTAAGCGCATCACTTGAGAACCAACTTGGCCATTTTTTGTTTTAAAATGTTCGTAATAGTTCGAATTTGGCTAGGTTTTTATGGAAAGAAAAGTTTCCCGGAAAAGTTTCAAATTTGGGAAAAACTAAACATCCTTTTTTGTATTAACTCAAGTCCATAACTCTTGAAAACAGCTGTTCAGATAAAAAGATTAGCAGCACATGTTTGTTTACATTCATTACCACATTACCATATCAACTTAGTAAATTTATAATCACTTATAAATTTATTATTCCTCAAAACCAACAGCTTTTTTAGGTTAGATTATCAAACTAAAAGCAAACACAAACAAAAATGCTTACTCTATTATAATAATTCAATCCAATTCTTGTTACATATTATAAATAAAACAGCTGATTTGGATCAAAAACTGTACATATAATTTTAAATTAGGCCTACAATGAACCAAAAGACCAATTTGGCTAATGTTGAATCAGGTAATTATTCTTCAGAACTATCAGTTTTTTTTAGATTAGGTAAAAGCAAACAAAAGATTAAGTTAAGTCAAACATCTAGAGCAAAATGTCTTAACTTATGCATGTAGTAAATGTAATTAGCCGCCTAAAAGGTTGAAATGGGGTAGCACCCCTACTATAAAAATAAATTGCACTAACTTTCTACAAACTATACATCTAAATTTGTGTAATATTATTCTTAAATTACATAAAAACCATTTGCAATTTGATTACTTAAGTCAAAGTAATGAAATGGAATAAGGCTGGTACCTCTGCTGCAGTATGACAAGAAGGTCTTGTAAATTTTACCCGGTGCAATATCACTTGAAATTACATTGTGCTTTGGTTGGCAGCACTAATCTCTGTCCTAAAAAAAAAAACTATCCTGTTAACTTACACCAATCAAATTCCCTCTGACAAAGACTTGGCAAAATTTTAGAATAGGCCTACCACTACTAACTTTCGTAGGCCTGTCCAGTAAGTTTCCAGTTTGTAAACATATATATAACAGTTGGTAACCCTTCTTACTTTCCTCAAAAAACATTCTTCAGTTGATGCCACTTTCCCTGGTCACTCTCGTCTACGCTAATATCTTTTCTTTAAGTATCAGGCTAATAGAATTCTGCATAACATTTACGTATTAAAAAATGTAAGTGCCTTTTGTGTCATTTAAATTTTGCTTTCAAAATTTCACCGAATCAAAATTAATAAAACTGAGACCATTAGTAAGGACAAAAACTGTAAAACTAAACATGGGCATAGTCTTCTCAAATATATTTACAGTTTTATTTATTTGACGTTAGATTTGAGATCTTTTCGGCCATGTGTCAGCAAATTTTGAACATTTTCTAAAGAGAAACTATGAAAGAAATAGTTGTTGCCTTTCTTCTGGAGGCCAGTAGGCGACAATATCTTCGAGAATTTGCTTGAATAAGTCTTCCGCGATGCCGCCGTCGCCACAAAAACTCACACAAGTACGAATACAGGCATAGAACGATGCGTGCCGCATTGAACTTTGTTTACTGACATTTAACTGAAAAGCGCCTAGATTTGTTATAAAATAATGGCTTTTAATTCAATTTCATTTCTTATATCACCATTTGAATTGTTTCAGCGATGGAAAGAGAATCAAAGGACCTGTTGAAGCAGTGTTAGTGGCGGTGGTGATTGTGTTAAAGCACTATACTAGACGAAGCCGTCTATGTTCAGGGGCGCAGAGTTACATCAACGGACTGTATATACTTAATAAGGTATTTATAACATACTTAATATATCTAATTTGTTAGCTAAATCCAATCTCTACAAATTTAACATTGAATATTTGCCCTCAAAATGATCATTTATGGCTCAATTTTAAAAAAAAAAACTAGGCTAGTGAAAGACAGCAACAGGAAATATAAAAATGTTAGTAATTAGAGTACCTTATTGAATTTATAATTTTGGTTTGAACTTAATCTGGTGCTACTCTACTATAACTTTGTCAACTTGAAATTTTATAATGTTTTAGTTAGAGAATATGGTGAAGTGGGGTAAGTGAAGCCAGTGGCTACAACAGCCTTGGAAATAATTATTTTAGTAAAAAAAATGGCAACATATGTTTTTTTTTTTAGGATGTTTTCCAACATATTTTACTTTGACAATCACTTTCAGTGGACAATTTGAGCACTTGTGGGGGCGTGGTGCTTGGCCTAGGTCTACTTTGACAATACTACTTGAATATTTCACTCACTAAAAATCATCCAATCACAATAAAACAAAAACCGTTGGAAAAGAAATGATTTAAAGTTTAATTTTGTTATTTACAAATTTGTTCTGAAACGTATATTTACATAATTATGTAATCATCATTTTAAAATTACAGTTTTCTGTAAAACTATTGCCTCACATGAAAACACAACAAAATTACTCAACTTTGTCACTTCTCTTAAGCTCAATATCGCTCGACAGAAATATTTTGACAACAATATAAAGATACCTTTGGATTCGTCAAGATTTTAGTTTTCTATAACTGCCTTCCTATCAGACGTCACTCAATAGTTTCGAAAATATAAAGGTTTCTGTAAACCCTTGCAATTGGACTGTTTTCAACCAACAGCATATTTTGCATTCGAGATATCTCACACTTCCGAATATTTGTATAGACTTGTTTATATCTATTTTTAGGCCAAAGTATTTCAACCTTTCGTTTGGTGTAAAGCAAACCATATTTACTCTAACGGTTTTGTTCGTACAGTGCTGAGAAATTCTGATAAATGGGAAATTCAAAACTTGACTTTCTCACGCTCCCGAAGTCCCGAAGTGGCAGTTACGATGGTTTTTCACACGGAACTTTATATAGGATTCATGCGCGAGAGGTTTATTTATTTGATCTCATTTTGTGAGTCAAGTCAAGCTAATTCAAATACTTTTATGAAAAACAATAATTTACAAAATTATACAGTTCAATTGTTTGATTTATTCTCTGCACTTTCTTATAATAATATTTCATTTTTGGGCAAAGCATATAATATTCCTAAATTACTATTCAAACCAGGCCTAGTTTTGTTAGCAGTCTTGTAGTAGGAACATAAAAACTGGTGTTTTCAAAATAAGAAATTTTAAATTGATACATGTTTTTATACAGTTCTATTTAGAACTAAATTACAAAACTTTTGTACATTTTGAAAAAAAATTAAAAAAATGTTCACTACTTTTATGTAGGCCTAAAGTTGAACATTTTCCTTTCGTTACTGAACATTTTTTGTTTCTTGAGCTAATAACTTTGTAAATTTTACATCAATAAATTTTTTACTGGTATATACTGGAAGTCTTTGAACCTTTCTCTACAAAAAAGCTATGGAACACTTTTGGATTGGTATACAATTACTATATTTGGCGAATTTTTGAAAATACGCTTGCACACGCACTGAAATGACTTGGCATTGCAAAAATTTAATTACGACAGTTGTAGGGTTCAAACATATAGTGTTCAATATCTTATAATCCTGGGGCGTTTATTATACAATTTTAACTCCATGTACATTGCTGGAGTAGTTTCATATAATTTTAAACGATGATTAGGCAATCTGTAATTATCTTTCTGTCTCATATTTGTAGCTGTGGTTAAAATGGTGAAGTTATTTTGCATCGTTGACCATGGTCTTTTTATTTATAAGGCAGTTTAACACAGTCTAGGAAAAGTATCAATGAAAGCAAACAATTTATACATAGCCTACTTACTTTACCAAATAGGTTACTGGTTTTAAATCGAATAGATTTATAACGGGTTCCGGTGTTCCTCAGGGCAGTAACTTGGGACCTTTATTGTTTAATATCTTCATTAATGATATAACTTCGTGTTTCAATAATTGTGAATATTTAATGTACGCCGACGATTTGAATATTTTTTCAAATATTAAAACACGTTATGATTGTCAAATTTTGCAGGAAAATTTAGTTAGATTATCTATTTGGTGAGAAAATAATAAACTTCTTCTTAATATTAAAAAATGTTGCGTCATGTCATATTATAGAGTGTTGCAGCCTTTATACAGCCTTTAATTAACAATTATAACATTGATTTACAGCTATTGAATAGAGTTACTAACTTTAAGGATTTGGGGGTTCTTATGTCACAAAATTTATCTTTTAGTTGTAATGTTGTTAATATAGTAA
>JAGFPH010002073.1:185688-207613 GCA_018207615.1 Philaenus spumarius | reverse complement strand
TGTATTGTTTTAGGGGTTGTTACATTTTCACCCCTTAGCAGTACATTAAAAAATACAAATATGGTTTACTTTGTATATATATCTTATAAGAAATAAATGTAAAGATTTCCAGCTCTTTAGCTTATTGGGAAGTAAAATAATTAATTTGTATTGTTTTAGGGGTTGTTACATTTTCAACCCTTAGCAGTACACTAAAAAATACAAATATGGTTTACTTTTTATGTACATCTTGTAAGAAATAAATGTACAAATTTCCAGCTCTCTAGTCTTAAAGGAAGTATAATAATAAATATTTTTTGTTTTAGGGGTTGTTTCAACACTGAAATCTAAATGAATTCTAGCCTATGTCTCATTCCAGGTCATGATCTATGTGTGCCAAATTTCATTCAAATCCATCCAGTAGTTTTTACGTGATTGAGTAACACACACACCATGAGACGGACACCATTAGATTTTTATATAATAGTATAGATAACTTACCTATTATTCTTCATTCGATTGTTTTGAAAATTACACCATCAGATAGGGAATCAAAAGGGCTATAAAAAAGTTTTTACTAAAACTTCAAGCCTAATATTACTTATTTGTAACGATTTATTGAATTTACACATCGCATTTAATTGTATATCCTATTAGACTAAAATGTATAACGAGAAAGTTTTATAATAAAAACAATGTTATCCCCTGAAAGCGAGCTTTTAAATTTTGCCACCAGAACTAGCGCGAAGGGAACAAAGAGATTAGTTTACACAGGTAATTGGAAACTTGGTATACTTGATTTATTTAATGTCCAGTTTTATAAGGTAATGTTTCTTGTTATAAATAAAAAGATTAAATTGTTGGAAATTATTTAAGTAATAACAAAGAGAAGCAAATGAAAAGTCAATGTTTTCCTACAGTCAAGTATGGTAATTGAAACTGTATGAGGAGCAACATTTTTCACGTAATTTGAATCAACTATTGAACTCTAATTTGACACAGAGTCTGTCAAAACTCATTGAAAAACTTTTTGATTTAAAAAATTTAAAGAATCCGGATGTGAGCTAAACAATTTGATTATACTAAAAATATGAATAAACATGAACTAATTCAAATTATGGCAGCGTTTCAACAGTTTTCAAAATTGTATAAAATTCAACTAAAATGTTTGGAAAACACGAGTAATTAGTAATTTATTTTATCGTTTGTATTTGTATTAAGTTGGGTTTAACCTTTAGCTACGTTTCGGTTAGTTAAGCATTGTATAAGCTATGTAGTTTGGTAAATATAGTAAAACAGTATGTAATAAATATTTGAAATGGCTATAGTTTAAATCTTTGTTTATATATTAGACCTACTATAGATACAACCATAGATCATGAATAGGTTATCCAAATACAATGATACAACTGAACAGCACAAGGCACAGATAGCGGTAACTCAAGAAGGTTTCACGCTAAGGCTAATTTAATTTAATACTTAAATTTATGTAACGGTTTCAAAGTTTGTTGTTGCTTGCCAACTAAGGATCACGCAAGAAGTGGCATTATGGCAGTTTACAAAGTAGTTTGGTTAATGACAACAGTAGTTGTATGCAAATAGGTTTATCGTGTTGTTGAATATAGTGTTTACAGGGTGTATAGAAAATGACTTTTAGAAAGAAACAAGGCACAAGAGATGTATTTTTTTAAAGTCAAACAGAATTTGTTTAGTAAGTTATATTAGTTAAAAACTTTCTATAGACTGCACTAACAAGAAAGAATAAGTTGTATGAAACATAATGCAATAAGTCAATTAGTAATATTAATCGTTATAATATTCTGGAGCGCGAATGAAATTGTGTTAATATCGCATATATTATTTCTCAAGGCCATTTTTTTGTCGGTACGCCATAACTTCCTTAATACATCATAAAATTACATGAATGAGGCATCATTTTAAAGCTTTCCTTAACCGCTACACTGGAAAAATATTCAAATAGCTTAAAATTCATGTATTAATAACAAAAATTGATTAAAAAACGTTTATATTATACTTTGTATGTTCCTAATGAAAGGCGCCATCTATTAAACATCTGTTTAACTAGCATGACAGCTGTTAGTTAGATTGTTTAAACTGTAAGATTGTATAGGGAAACTGTTATTTATAAACCAATGTAAATAAATAAACTTAATTAACTGAACTAAATCAACGTGTTAAATCAGGTAAATGTAGGCCTACTCTGAACTTGCGAAATATTCGCACGGGTCAGCTAGTCTATATATTAATAGGCAAGCACAAAACTTGTCGTCCTTTTTTCTCAGCTTGTGTGCATCGTAGGAGAAATTCGCGCATACCGTTAGAAAGGTAGTGTCCTGTAGATGAGCAGAATCCCATTATAATTTACATCGGTCCTCAGGGATACGCCCCAGTGGCCCTCAAAGTTTCAATGTTAATCTTATGGAAGGTCAATCTTAAGGAAGAAGAAGAAAGATTTCTTTTGATTTTATCAGGGGCACAAAAAATAGCTGTTCGTATGAAAAGCTTAAAACAGCTTGATTTTGATCAACAGCTGATTTTGATCAACAACTGGTTTGGATCAAAAACTGAATACAATTTTAGGTTAGGTAAATCAAGCAATAGCAATAGCGAAGCATTGCCGGGTCCACTAGTTTTAATAATATTGAACGTAAGGTGTTCTCGTTTCTTGGAACTATTTAAAAGGACGAAACAAAATTCTTATCACAGTACCTAACATAAAAGCTTTTACATTCAAGGAGTGCACAATGTAAAAGTGCGAGTATTTAGTGCGAGAAACGATTCATCAACTGAAATACCACGATTCGCAGCTATTAATCCATCCAAAATAGTTTTTCCAAATCACAGTGTGTTTTTTTTTTACTTACATTTGAGATAGTCAAACATTAAACACTAAAAAAATGTGCATTACTCTACACAAACATTCAACAGCCGCGCCCTTGACGTTCGAAGGAAGAGGTTCCAATCTTTTTAAAGGGGCTTTTTCTTAGAAGCGGAAATTCTGTTAGTGAAGTATTGTTTCAACAAAAATCAGGTAGGGATAGTTAAACGTGAAAAGGCAAAAATTTGACGGATAATATTTTATGTATGATATATTCGAATTCGTGTGTATTTGTTTAACTTAATTTAGTTACTAGGGGCTCTGCCCCTGGACGCTCCGCGTCCCAACCCCGGCTCGGCCTTCGGCCTCAGATGGCTGCTTCGCTTCGCTCGCAGGTGGAAAATTCGATAAAGAATCTCGTTAATCTTTGGCTCGTCTGTACATAGGTGACCGAGCATAAATCAGCTGTTTTATTTGGCAGCTGACTCAAACTCATTAAACATTATCTCCATAAGATTAACATGGGAAATTTGAAGGATTGTATACCGGAGCTCCTTCTCGGGTGAATAGCGGCTGAACGGATGATAATATATAAGACTTGACATATCTGTGAATGATTGTGTTCAGTTTTTGATCCAAATTAGCTGTTTTATATATAATGGGTTTGTAACAACCAATGTTTGAATTGAATTAAAATATAGTTAGCATTTGTCGTTGATTTTTGTTTGTGTTTGTTTTTAGTTTGTCAATGTAACCTCAAAAAGGTAATACTCTTCAAATTTTCTAAGTAATGTTGCTATGGTAATGAAAGTAAACAAACATGATGTGTTGCTAAGTTTTTTATACGAACAGCTGTTTTTGTGTCCCTGATAAAATCAATAGAAATCTTTCTTCCATAAGATTAACATTGAAACTTTGAGGGCCACTGGGGCGTAGCCCTAATGTCCTAGGACTTCGGTAAATGGCCTAAAACCTTCCCAGGGTTAACCTGTCTTACTATGCAAAATTTCAAAGCAATCGGATGGACGGTATACGAACGCAAAGTGGACAAAGAACCAAAAAAACCCCCCATAAGGAATACACAGCAGAAATTTGCATTTGATTATAACGTTTGTAAGGCGAAAGATACGTGATTTGTAATGCTTGATGACATATCTGTGAATGATTACCTGCAATTTAAAAAAAAAATAAGGAATTCGGCCGGATAGAATGGCCGTACTGACTGCCACAAGTTTTCATAAATTCTTTTAATATATAGATATTTATTTTCTACGTTCCCCTTGGTTCATCGCAACAGTGTTAGATGGTCAGGTAGTTTCCAGTTTATAGTTAATTCTTATTTTTTGTATGAATTATATGGAATAAAAATGAATATTATTTTCGTGTCAGTTGAGGAAATTTTAAGCCACATGCCAACACAACAGAAACGTATCATCCTCTAAACACAATCGGATAAAATCGAAACTAATAAAATATTTCAGCATATGCGGTAAAAATACGCCAGCGGTCAAAAATCGGCAACTGTTAAGTTATTGTAATTTGTCACCTTCAATGTTATATTTATTCGTGGTTGAAGTAAAATGACTGATGAATAAAGAACTATTCTCGACAAAAGTGTATAACAAATTCTAAATAAATGAAATAATCTCATTGAGTTTATACATCACTTTTATGTGAAAACGTAAAAGTTTTAAGTACTGTTTATATCATAATCAACTTTTTCCTTTGTTTTCTTCAATAGGCATTATGTAAAGAATTCAGTAGCAGCATTGCGGTACGTAATAACTTAAGAATTTCTTTGAAACTAACTTGAAATATGTTGTTGCTTTCTACGAAAACATTTCAAAGTTCATGATAAATTAATAAAGTTATAGCATTCTGTAAGTTTCTAGAGCAGAAGAGGTTGTCTGTCAAGCCTGATAAAACACAACATAAATTTAATACTAGTTTAATTTTAGAAGCATTATAAAAAACCAATATTAGAAAATAAATTATTATAATAGAAATGTGTGACCGTATTTACATGGTTCATTTTTTAAGCCATTAGGTAATACAAACTGCAAAATATACAAAAAAAGATATATATATAAACACTATAGAAACAAAATAAGTGTACAAACATATAACAGTGGTAATATTTATCTAGTTTTGTAAAGGTCCAGTCAACAAATAAAATACTTAGTAAACCCCTCTTACTTTCCCTCACAACCGTTTGTATTAGGCTAATAACACTGTTTCAAAACATTTGTAGCGTTCACAAAAAACCTTACACTGATATAATGCAACATCATCAACCTTAGTGTATTGCAGGAACATACCCTCTCAAATAGTAGGGGTTGACTGACAATTAGTGCATAATTTCACCGCACCACTGCGCCGTAGGTTCTTCTTCTCCAAAGAGCAAAAAATCTAAACGCAAATCGTCTTAGCCATTTTCTTTCATTTCAGTCGGCGTCCATCCGTTCAACTGTGACCAGGTGCTTCACAGTCAGTTGTTTTAATTTCGATTTAGTTAGAAAATGCTTGTAAATTAACAGAGTGCCTCAAATATGAGCTAAAAATTTACAAACACCAGGTAAATCAATTTTACTATTTGATTTGGTTTAGAAGTTAGATATCTGAAATTTTCTATAAATAACACTTCTTGTTAAAATAAATTATAACATGTTTTATGTAATTAATTAGTTTTAGCTTGAAAGTGAACTGTTTTAAATAGCCTTATTTTATATTTTGAAATAGCCTATCATTTTTCTCAATAACATAAAAGTGAAATAATTCAAATAATATTTATCAATATAAGGTAAATTTCCAACTGCAACCTTTTATGCTTTAACAGTGAATATTTCAAAGTATATTTATACGAAGTCGCTGTCTAAATAAGGCAATATTAATTGAATTTTGATATACAGAGGCCAATGTTGTTTTTTTAAGTTCTTTAAACCAAACTAATTCCTGTTTTGTATTTTTATCTACAGTATGGTCACAGTTCTTGATATGAATATGAAATGATTGCTTCATTTGGCTTATAAAAGAAAACTACCAACCTCGCATCACCTGTTCCTATCAACTTCAACACTGGTCATCCTAAATGCGATAAGTGCAGCTTAAGTTATTTGTTTAGCTGGTTACACTATAAAAAAAACTTACGAACAGCAACGTTTGTTTCAATTACAGGGTGTATCAGAATGGGTGGCTGGCTTGTATAGCATTGAAACGAGTATACTTAGACATTTAGTTTGAACTGATAACCCCCTATTTCGACCCCAAGGAATTCAGGAAAAATATTTTCAACCCTCTAAAATGCCCCAAAAGGTAATTTTTTTGGGGGTGGGGGTTGGTATTTGGGAAATTTTCAAATGTAAAGGTAGGTCGTGTTGTACCTCATTTTAAAGGTCTCGGTACACTGATCATTAAAAAAATATTTCATTTATCTTGCACCGTCAATACAGGGTGGCCCGAAACATCCTAAAATCTTAAGTTTACATATCTTTTTACATCTGACATACAAATTTTTTTCAACAGCTACAATTTTTAAAGTAGATTGACAAAGATGTGACCTTTCAAACAATACCTAATTTTGGTAGGTTTTCTCACATTTTTAGCAGTTTTCAAAATTTACAACTTTTAGAAGTTTAAAAAGTTAATATCTCAAAATTTGCAAATTGCAATGTGGGTCATCTTACATATCAAATTGAAGCCCTTACAATTATCAACATTTTTCATATTTGATTTTTTTTCATTTCTCTATTGGCTTAAAATTTACAGAAAAATATTGTTTTTCTCTTTTAAAAATCCGGGTTTTAGTTGTCAACATTAAATCATAACAAAATTTAAAGCTAACTTAAAATAATACTGTAATAACATTTGTAACAAAGCAATATGAAAAAAATTAATAATAATACCACAGTAGTGATGGAAGCGCCCCCACTTTTAAAGGAATGAAGAATTTGACTGATAACGAAAAGATAAGGATCATTGAATTAGATGCTCATTCATGAGTATTCCTGGTGTATTGTTCAAAATTGAGTCATTGTTTAATCTACCTTTACTGCACCCGGTCAAAGTCTATTAAAGGTTCAGTGCAGGTTTTGCTGTTGCTTAGGCAGTTTGTTTTGACAATCGTTCTGTGTTAGTGGAGTTTGGTATCTTTGTGCAGTGTCAACATGGCGTACATGTATCATGTCTGGAAGCACCTACGCAAGGGCAGTACAATCTAGTAGATGAGAGGATCAACTGCCACTTGCCCTAGGAGATGGACATGAAAGGTATACAACGTATTGTTGGTGGTGATTTTCACGCAGTAAAATTGAAACGAAGTGAAAGAGTGCTGCCTCTGGCGATCATGTACAGCTATATTCAGATACAATACAGGGCAGTAGTCATCAATCCCACCACTCTTTTTAAACGAATGACCATCGTGTAACATTCGGATGAAGTGCTGCGAAAATTTTTGCGTTACGAACTTAGACTCTTCCCTCGATGACCGTGGAATGAGGAAAGCGAGAAAATCAAGCTTGTACAGGGCTTTTCCACCGACTGAACATTCGGACTTAAAAAAGAGCAAAAAATGTCATCGAAGGAGGATTTTTGTTACACCGTGTCAAAAAGCACCATGGCCAAACATATGCAGACATTTCCTGCAGTTATGTATCATACGTCGAGTCAAACTACAAATGAAATGCCACTGTCCTTTTCGATGGCTACCCTGACAAAGATTGTGAAAGCACCGAAAGCAAATACAACGATTGAGAAGAGCAGAAAGAAAGCAATCTGCTGCAATATCATTTCCAGGATCGATGGTGCTCTATGTCTCGCAGGAGGCCTTCCTTGCAAACTGAAAAAATAAGAGCAGGTTGATATCCATGCAAATGGACAATTTGATTATGTAAAACTGTATTCACATCAAGACGTGGAGGACGCTGATGTCCTAATTATCACAACAGCTCTTATGTTGGGCCTGTAAAATGAATATGAGGCATTGATGGGGAAAGAAAATAGACCTTTTGGTGATTTTAATTGGCCTGTGTAGCCCTGTTATACAGATTAACTTCTTTTTGAAATTTGTTTATGATATTTTGCAAATCACCATTTTGTATTTGAATGAGATATTCACCCGCTTTTTTTCATTGTTGCGTCACGAAATTGAGTAGGCTAACCTCAGATTCGGATTCAGCACTCCAAAAAACATATACAATGGAAGAAACCAAAAAACTACCCCACAACTTTCCTGCTAAAAACACAATTTGACTGGATTATATGTATTAAAAAAGCGTATAGAAAATTTTAAATATTCAAAATTATACATTAACGCATTTGAAAGCTATTGGAATACTACTTTTGGGTCGAATGTCGTTTAATTGACTTAGTGTTTGAATGTTTTTATAAAAATGGTGATTTTTGTAAAAAAAGCAAACATTTAAGTTTTTGCGTATTTTCGATATTTTAGAATGAGATGAAATTTGATCGAAACAGAATTTATGTATGAAGGTACATCAGACCTCAAAACAATAATTGCAAGTACACATGCTGAAACTAGAATGCGCAATGTCCTTTAAAGGTTTAACGAAAATAGTTTCGCAAGAATTGTTCAAACGGCAAAAATGGAGCTGACTAAAATAGTTACTCATGATAGTTTTGTAATATCAACGATTGACCTACACTTATATTTCTGGCTATTCTATGTATAAAAATGTTTAACGATATTAGAAAAATTAAGTTTTGTGAAAGAAATATTCAACCTTGTACAACTATTTGCGAATTCTAGTAAGTTAATTTTGTATGCTATGGTGCATTATTGTTTATGTTTGAAGTGCACAATTATAACATTGTCTTTTACGACAAAATTTGAACACACTGAGGTAAATTGGAGATACATTCCATTTCGAGTAATAGGCAAGTCTGAAGGGAAACATATTAACTTGTTGTTTGATTGCTTATTGACGGAATGAGTAGCATCCTGTTTCATGTATTGGACAATTATGACAGTTTATTAGATACTGTTTGTTACAGTCTGTTGAATAGAACAATAGTGAAATATATTCAGTACTATTTATAATTTGTAAATCTATTTATCTATTTATCTATTTATAGCTCGTCGCCAGGGATAGTGCGCATGCGTGTACTCACGCACTCTCAGAAAATGGCCTTCCATAACAAGTCCGATCCAACATACAAGATTTATCATCCAATAGATTATGAAAAAAAAATAATATTAAAGTAAACTTTATATATGTATTACTGCTAGTTTCATTTAAAACTATCATCTGTCTTTAAATTTAAAATCTGAAAGTATGGAAAAAACTTACTGAAATAGATTAGCTATTTGTCCAAAAAAGCAATCACCATAATAGTGTAATTAGAAATTAAATTTATATACATTATACTAATAAATAAATGTAATAGTAAAAAGTTTTGAAAAAAAAAAAAACACTATTGTAAAGACGACATGCAGTAAATGCTCAGTATGCAACTGAGTGTACACACAAAGCTCGGCGGGCGTTGCTACAGCCGTACGCCGCGTGTTATTCAATGTTTTCCCTTCGTTTTCATGAATATATTCTTAGTTACAATTACATTTTTTTAAAGCTAAAGAATTGCTCTAAAAGTTTTGTCTGAAGTTGTTTATCGAAATATCCAAAACTAAAAAGTTATTAAATGAAATCCTTAAAAAAATTACTTTTTGATCCCAAATTTCGGTCTATTTCTTAAAAAATCTGAATAACCGTACAAGATATAAGAAAATGTTACTGAACATTGTCTTTATTAAATTTTGTGACAAACAACATGGTACCAAAATTAATTAGATATGTTTAAAACTAACAGAGATATAAGCGATAACAAAAACGCTTGCAAATTCAGACTTTAGAGGGGGTGGGGGGGGAAGCTCAAGAGGGAGGGGTGGGGACTTTTGGGAAAATACTCCTCTAGGTAGGTACTAACGACTGTAAAAAATTCAGCTTGTCTCTAATTTCTTCCGACATGAGGCCAATTTTGGCGTTCATTGCCTGGGCTATATAGACATAATTAGAATATTGCTAATACTTAACAATTTTTTAATCGTTCCAAAATCAACTATAGTTTGTGATAAATCAAACTCATAATTACTGTAACATGATTAGTAGATATTTTTATAAAAGGATAATGTTTTTATATTTTATGTTATACTCAAACATAGCTGTAGGAACATTGATTGAACGTTTCATGAGTGAGGCACACAAATTACTTTTCTATGTATGTAAATAATAAAAAATCATGAAATAATATTTTTTAACAAATCAATAACTAACAAAATACATTATTTAAACGATGGACAATGTATTTTAAGTGCAGTATGTAAAATCTGAAATGTTATTTTCTTGGAAGCTTGCAATTTATTTAATAACTTGTTGCTGTAAATTGCCTTGGTACGTATAAGACACACGTTAATCAATATTTGAAAACATATAAATTTAAACATTTGGTTAACTAAAATTAAATGAATTAACATTTTTGCAGCATTTTTTGGATTTTCATGATAACGACTAAAACAAAGCAGTTTTCTTCGCCAAGTTGAAGGACTTCAAATAATAAGCAATAGACATTCAAAGTTTGAAGTACGCCATTAAAGGGACAGTATCATTTGTTACTATCAATATCATTTGTTGTTGTAACTTTGAATTTTTTAAATTTGTTATGATTAAATGAACAACAAACTCCATATTTTAAAGCGTTTAAAGTGTGTAAATTTAATGTTCTTGAACCCTTTTCGTACACTGAAAAATAAAGTCGATCGGGTAACACGATCCATACGAATAATATGGAACAAACAATACGATTAACACACATTGATTTTGATTTGATTACAAAACATCTTTTAATTAAAGTAGAACTTCAATTATCCGATTACCTCGGATAAGCGAAAGCTCGGATAGCACGGACTCTGTTGAAAATCAAGAGGGAAACGTTTGGTAAACTGGTGAAATAAATACAAAAGTGGTCAAAGGTGTGAAAAGAGCATCTACTGTATTATAAAATGAAAAACTAACATCCAAATAAAAATAAAATACAAATACAAAATGATAAAAAAACATACATAGGCTACAGTAGGCCTACATGTTCCGTTTAAAAAGTTATTTCTTGAAGAAGTCCTTAAGGGTTTTCTGTCTGACGGAACTCACTCAATTGTGCGCCGTTTCTATTTTTACACTACTGTTTGACTGGTTAACACTTTATATTGCCACTAGCTGACCCGTACGGCGTAACCCGTGGTGGTTGGTATTTTCAGTCTTTTTAAAGTAATTGTATTTTTTTTAAGTGTTCAGTCAGTGAGTGGTATTTGGCTTTTATATATATAGATCTTAAATAATAAAAGCACTATTGTCATAATAATAAAAGATCTGAAATTATGATTTAGTAACTTTGATCCCCCCCAAACAACTCCTAAAATTTCGAAATTTTTCATACCCTTTCTTAGTGAGCGCCTATGGCCCTAGAGGAAGCTACATACCAAATTTCATTCCAATCCGTTCGGTAGTTTTGAAGAAATCGTGATTTAATAACTTTGATCCCCAAACCCCCTAAAATTTCGAATTTTTTCAAACCCTTTCTTGGTGATCACCTATGGCCCTAGAGGAAGCTACTTACCAAATTTCATTCCAATCCATTCGGTAGTTTTGAAGAAATCGTTTTTTAACAACTTTGATCCCCCCAAA
The DNA here is from genome assembly GCA_018207615.1 of Philaenus spumarius. Lineage (NCBI taxonomy): Eukaryota > Metazoa > Arthropoda > Insecta > Hemiptera > Aphrophoridae > Philaenus > Philaenus spumarius. Next base: position 196,105 of record JAGFPH010002073.1, on the reverse strand, counting down.
CCCTCCTAAAATTTCGAACTTTTTCAAACACTTTCTTAGTGAGCACCTATGGCCCTAGAGGAAGCTACATACCAAATTTCCTTCAAATCCATTCGGTAGTTTTGAAGAAGTCTTTTTTAATAACTTTGATCCCCAAAAACGCCCCCTAAAATGTCGAATTTTTTCAAACCCTTTCTTAGTGAGCACCTATGGCCCTAGAGGAAGCTACATACCAAATTTCATTCAAATCCATTCGGTAGTTTTGAAGAAGTCATTTTTTAATAACTTTGATCCCCCCAAACCCCCCTAAAATTTCGAATTTTTTCAAACCCTTTCTTAGTGAGCACCTATGGTCCTAGAGGAAGCTACATACCAAATTTCATTCCAATCCATTTGGTAGTTTTGAAGAAATCGTTTTTAACAACTTTGATCCCTCCAAACCAACCCTAAAATATCGCAAATCGAACTTCCGAACTTTATTTTTTTTGACTACCTCGGTTAATCCGGAACTCGGTTAGTCGGGTCTCGGATAACCGCAGCTCTACTGTACTTAATATCCAGGCTCAGTGTATATACACTAACCTAGCTTAATATCCACATCATTTAGTTACATTGTGACTATTTTTTAAATATAAACAATACAAGACTATTTAAAAAGACTATAATTTTCAATAGAATACCTTCATATAGATTAATAAATATAATATTATTTCATTGTATCTTCCTAAATCATAGTTTCATGATTATTTTGGCTACTTAACTTGAAATAGGTCATGATATTTCGGTGACTTGTAATCTGAATTTACAAATTTTTAATATGAATTGGCTTTGTCAAACTAAAAAATTCCCATATTTAATTTAAAATGATAAGTAAAAATGAGAAAAAACGGTTTAAAAAATTTAGAATCAATTTAATGACAATTTAACCATATGTTATCAGTAAATAGAACTTCTATTTACGCTTTTAAATTCTTAGATCACCATCTAAATCTTCTAATTTGGCAGGTAGGCTATTTGTTTATATATATATCCATAATTTATAGGTTATACTTTTCCTCTAGTATACACTTATACATTATACATTACGTTCGGCATTTTCCTTACTTTTATTAATTTACTATATTTCATTATTTCAGAAAAGTATTGTTGGATACTTACTATTATTACAACAGTTTATACAGTATTTAAAAATATGTTACTGTATGATGTAGTATTAAATGTTCTGAATGGAAGCTTAATAGGTTATTGTTCTTCCTTTTCCCTGTTGAAACTAAGTTGTTTCAATTTCTAGCAAGCAAGTTGATTGAATCTAAATGGACGGATTCATAATTAAAACAGCTACGTGGTTCAAACTTTAGCACTAATAACATCACGATAACTACCAGTTAAAACAGTTGCCATAAATTCGCTCTTTAGTTGAATAAAACAGCTATCTCAACTTCAGTTATTATTTTAGTTAATATACTAGTGTAAAACTATTTTAATCATTATTTTTTAGTGTGCTGTAAATAACCGACCAAATATAATTTGTATTGAATAAAGTTGTTCGAAGTTATGAAGGGGTTGGAACACGTATTGTGGACACTTCGGGAACTAATAATAACAACACAACCATAACTTAAATTTAGTGTTATTCTACCAAGCCTAATGATATTAACTGTAAACACTGGCGTACATTTACAGAAAACAGCTTCACTAACTTTGGTTGTTACCTTGGACATTCAACTAAAAATGTATTGATGGGAAACAATCTTCTTAAAAGGAATGTTGATTGTCTAAAATATTACATCGGACAGACTGGTCGAACATTTTCCGAAAGGTTTAAGGAACATAATTATGCCTAAAAAGACCATTGTTGAACAAAAATCAAGCTTTGCAAAACATCTTATAGATAGCGACCACACATATAAGTTTATCGATCCAAATATGGATGTATTACACAGGTGCAAGAAGGGACAGCTTTTAAACACTTTAGAGGAATTCCAAATATACAGATGATAAAGATCACATCCAGAAAACATTTTAAATGACAAATTAAACTATTCATCTAATGAAATATTTAAGCGTCTTCTATACCTTGCGTAAAACAGCAAAAATTTGCACTTCGTACTAACGTGTTTCGGACGCTGTTTTTCAACCTAAAAAGTTGTGAAACATCTTAAATTGTTCTTAAAGGCTTTGTGCTTATTTATCTTATATCTCATAATTGAAAGAAATTGACGACAACTCCTTTTAATCAACAGTTTAACTGAGTAAAAATCGATTATTTTTAACGCATTTTTGGGAGTTGAAAGCAATAATTTCCATATTTTAAGCTAACACGTAAAAAATATAAAGCCTCCTTTAAAACTTTAAGGGGATTCGCCACTATAAAAATCCATTTTTTGAAGTTTTTTTCAATTTTTTAAATTTTTTTTCTTAATGTACATACTTTTGGGAGTATGTGTGCAAAATTTTAGGTCATTCTAACCATTATTTCATTTGTTAAAACATTTAATAAAAAGTTACTACATTTTGCGGTTTTTCATTTTTTTGACAAAAATTTTATTTTACACACAAGTTTGTTCACCACATGTTTTTAGACAATTTTCATTATTTATTTCAAATGATAGGAATAAGTATTAGTTCATAAAAGAGCTTATATCATTATAATTTATATGATTTATAATTTAAGTATTCATATCGTCGGTATACAAGTAAAAGGCACTAAGTCAGAAAATCAGTTTGTTCACTTTTTAGCACTAAGTTACATAGAATTTCATGCTCTTTATTCTGGTAAAATGCACTAAGTTGTAAAATCACCTAGAAACGAAGATAATAGTGGCATTAAGTCAGAAAGTATATATTTTGTTCAAGCAAATAGCACTAAGGACTTCTTTTTCACAACTTCCAGTCTTCTTTTAGCAGTTCTTTGTCTTACTGTTTTTTTCAACATTCTATTCTTCATTTTAGTTGATCCTAAGGCTCTTAGATGGAGTTAGTGTAACGACTAAAGGGGCCAGATAGGCAATATTGTTGCTTTGTAAAGTAGCTAAGAGCTTTGGATTCTGTACAAGCCTTCGTAGCCGAGAAGTAACGTGGGGTCTTTCTGATCAGAAGATCCCGGGTTCAGATCCCGTGAGACCAGGTAGCTTTTCATATCTGTGGTTTGAGGGTAGGAGGGCGGAAGTAAAGCAAACGGTGGTTGACTCGCTTCCAAGCTGACGGGATATGACTAGTCACCTGGTCTAAAGGCTTGAGATGTTTTGCATAATTTTACTGTAGTATTTCTGTATATATATAAAAAAAAATGCATTTAAGGGTTACAAAAAAAAAAAAAAAAAAATATTGTAACCCAGTTCAGCTCAGTGTCTTGACTTTGATCGCTGTTTCCCGCAAGTTTGGTTTTACACTGTCTGATTGTACATACATTTGAATAAATATCAAAGTATTGCAACTAGGCCTTTGAAATTTTTACCACTTATTTGTTAATATAATTAGAAGATTTTTCTAAATGGAAAATACTCTAACTTAAAAACAAAACAATAAATAAATAAATATGTAAATATACATAGAAAACATATTTTTACCTAAGTTTGGTTCTTCATAACTTTTTTCCTGGAACTGATATTGAAATGTCCATTTAAAAAAAAGTTTCTATACCTCCAATACTATAAAATATATTTAAAAAAAATCAAATTAGTTGAAAAACAAAAAAGTTATCCAAAATTGAAAAAAAACCCGAAAAACGTTAAAAAATACCCAAAAAACTTGAATTAAAAATACATATATGAAAAAAAAATTTCCCCAAAAACCCTCCTATTTACTTGTAATTAACTATATAAAAATAGTTTCAAAGTAAAAAATATGAAAAATAAAAAAAACCTTAAATAGTTTCTCACATTATTAATTTACTAGTGGACATGGCAATGCTTCGCTATTGCTTGATTTACCTAACCTAAAATTATATTCAGTTTTTAATCCAAATTAGTTGTTGATCAAATCAGCTGTTGATCAAAATCAGCTGTTTTAAGCTTTTCATACGAACAGCTGTTTTTTGTGCCCCTGATAAAATCAAAAGTAATCTTTCTTCTTCTTCCTTAAGATTGACCTTCCATAATATTAACATGGCAACTTTGAGGGCCACTGGGGCGAAGCCCTTAACATACATTGAGCTCATTTTAAGGGAAGCACAACTTCAGAGTGAGCTCTGTAAAATGACACCAAAAACATCAAAATCGGTTAAAAACTCTAGGAGGAGTTCTACTCACAAAATAACCCCTAGCAAATTAATTATGTATAGATAAATAGAATCCGAAACACTTTATTAGGAATGCATGTTTCAACGATTTTGCAGCTTCAATCAGACCTTTTGTATTGAAATCATACTGTACAATCGGGAGTTTTCTTCAAGGTAAAGAAGAGCCTTAACACAATCATCCTCTACCACTAGCAATCAAATCCAGACGGAACTAAATAAACATTGAACAACCACCTTCAGTTGTGATTCAGATTATGTGAAAGAAAGACTAAGCAATCATTTTGATGTTTTAATTCATATGCTCTGACTTTGAGGTAAGTTTGTCTCAACATGGAAAACACTCCAGTGAGCCAGTGAGAGGAGGGAGGTACCAAAGCGCGGGAGAAACACACATTTACGCTACGTGTAGTCCGGCGCGCCGATGATCCGCGTGCGTATTTTACGCATCCGGATGCGTACGATCTGCCAAACTCTCGAATTTCGCGTCTTCACATGGCAGACAAAACGTTCGTGTAGTCCACATAATATGAAGTTATTGGTACTGAAAAAGGAAACAGACGATCGGCGGGGTTTTGTAGTCTCGCCAGGCCTTAGTTTAGGTCAGAAATGAATAGCTTATTGGTTTTGTAAAACTAGATTGCTATAATAAAAAAAAAAATATTGTATGTTAAAACATAGATTGCATGAGCTGTGCTTGTTCACCAGGTAACAAAATAAAATAAGAATCGCTAGTTTGCCAAGGAGTTGTAAGGTTTTAAAGATAAGCAATAATATTAATACTTTAAATGCAAACAAGGCTCAACGCATTTTAGGTTCAATGGGAATAAAGAACGAATGAAATATTAAATGTAAATAAGCGCATACAAATGTAATTTCCAGACCTGTTTTCACAATTCTCTAGAGGGTTTCTGGATAGAATATTTTCTTCTGTTGAATACGAAAAAAGAGTTATAGATTAAGCATGAAAGAATTTACTACAACAAATTCACGCTCTCCTTTCTGTAGAGCAGTGTAGGTGTTGTTTCTATTGAACCCATTAATTTAAGTGTTAGCCTAGGTTATAGCTAAGTATGTAATAAAAACACGTTTCTCGCCTTAAATTCTAAATTGAGTGAAAGATAAAAAAAATGTAATGCTTAATTTAGCAGGTTAAATCTTTTAACAAATCTGACACAGCAATCGGTGTTAAATTATACCTTTAATACGTATTCTTTAGAAACTTGAAATATTGTATTTATTAGGAGTTATTATTTGTTACTTTATTGATTTTACGTTGTTTTCACTTTTATAACTAGTTTGTTTATTATATAAACAGTTACGTTCCTTCATTAATAAAAATATACTGAGCCAAAATAATGAAAAAAAAACTAATTAAAATTAAAAAAATTTGGAAAACGGTTGACCCTAAAGGCCATCCATGTAACTTCCCGCTAAGTTTAATTACAACAAACACTATTTTTGGAAATTTTGAACTGCCATAACTTTTGAATGAATCAACCGATTTTTATGCGATTTGCGGCAATCGATGCAGTATTTTAAGTCCATTGAAAGAATCAACAACAAAAATTTTTCAGATGAAAAGTTTCGGAAAAATTGAGGAAAAACACTTTTTTTGATTTTCTTTCGTTCACGATATCTCGCGAATGAATCAACCGATTTTTATGCGATTTGCGGCAATCGATGCAGTTTTTCGAGTCCATTGAAAGAATCGACAACAAAAATTTTTCTGATGAAAAATTTCGGAGAAATTGAGAAAAAACACTTTTTTATTTTCTTTCGTTCACGATATCTCACGAACGAATTAACCGATTTTGACCGGACTGGTAGCGATCGACGTCGCTTTTTAAGGTTAAAAGCTGATTAGATTTTGGAATTGATCGGTAAAGCCATTTAAAAGTTATTAAAAAAAAACCTGATTTGAAAAATTTGTATTTCTTAGTTTTTTCGAAATTTCTCAGAACCTACCGGTCCGAATTAGTTGAAATTTTTAGGAAATCTAAGTTTTAGAACGCCGTTTGGTAGGATCCAATCGGTTAAGCCGTTCAAAAGTTATAAGCGGGTCACATACTTACATACACACACACACACACACACACACACACATACATACAGACAGTGTGACACCCTCTCGGGAGTGGTCAGGGAAGATTCCTAGGACCTCAAAACGTCGAGATCTGATGAATACTCGATTTTCGAAAAACGGGGTGAAACCAATAACTTCCCGATTTTAGAAAATTTTCAATTTTCTTAGCGGGAAGTTAAAAAATTGTTTCCTTTAAACAAATTAATCATTTAAAAACAGCAGTAAATCTTTAAATAAGGATGTTTCGCCACCAGGCATCCTTAGACTATATTAATGTTTCACATAATAAGGTATTTATAACTCTAAACACACTTTTATCGGCCCAATTTAACAATATTTCATTGTTTATAGAGCCAGTCATTTTGTGGATACAAGCTTTACACTGTCGATAAGTTGTGTAATGTAATTATCCTGTTCTTAGTGAAGCGTCGGATGTTTTATACTGGCACTGTAGCAAAGAGCTTTTTGATGTAGTCATCAAACATACAACCCACTGCATAATGAATATCCGCATTTCATACCTCACATTTCCACACTACCTAATCAGAAGGCCTGGTAACACTCTATAATATAGCTGATATGGAACATGGCGAACGTAAATTAGTTAATATAGGCATATTCTAAGTATGTTTACACACATAGCTGATTCAGAATCAAGAAAACGATTTGGAAAGCATTGAGAACAAACATATTTATATAAAAAAAAAAACTTGTACATATTATTTGAATCAATAAAGCCAATAGTAAGCTAGACGATGTTACCACTGGATACAATATATGTTTAGGTTACAGCCTCACAATAATGTAAAAGTTAAATGCAAATCACGATAAAAAACCATTATGTGGAAATCAATAATGTTTTTAAAGCACACAAGTAGGTTGTATATACAGCTGTCAAAGCAAACTATAAATTGCAACATTCGTTATCAAGATAATTGTTTGACAAACAATAAAATATAATTATAAAATTGTTTTTAAAATCAGTTCTACAACACAACTCTGATCCTCCACAACAGAGACACACTAAAGCTATTCCCATTTGTGCAATGTGTAAACAGTCATCAAACATATAGGCACATTTGATGCTTTAGTTACTCAGTATTGACATATTGCGTCTGAAACTGTGATAGGTCAAACAACATAAATAACGACTTGCTCATTTCTGTTATATTGTAATTTTAGGTTATACCAGCTAATGTCGTCACATACTGAGTTGACTGTGGTTATTGCTATTATTTGTTATGGTATTAAATAATAATGTAATAATTGATCGTCTAATATTTCACGTGTTATTGTTTTAACCACTATTTTATATTTTACTCCTACACAACTGTTCAATATATGGTTTAAATTTGACATAGTAGTTTCATAAAATTTACCAAATAAAGAGCCATCTGGTTTTGAACATCTGAAAATTGCTTCTTAATTGCCATTATTAACAATAATGAGATTCAAATTTTTTTTACCTTATCCAGATACAGTCAAGCCACTACCTACTTTTTATTTATATATTTATAGCTGTAGTTTCCCCCTCATGTATCCCTATGTAGTAGCATTGAAGAAACAACACTATATTGTTTCTTCATATATTTATAGCTGTAGTTCCCCCTCATGTATCCCTATGTAGTAGCATTGAAGAAACAACACTATATTGTTTCTTCATATATTTATAGCTGTAGTTTCCCCCTCATGTATCCCTATGTAGTAGCATTGAAGAAACAACACTATTTTGTTTCTTCATATATTTATAGCTGTAGTTTCCCCCTCATCCATCCCTATGTAGTAGCAAATTATTTTGTAAATATTTCCACTTTGGTGAAAGTCTTACGTATGATATGGCGCAAACAACCCTCTTTAATAACCTGGCATTAAATGTACAAGTATCACATTATTTTAACATTATTCCACAGTCCACTCAATAAATACATTTTACCCAAAATAATTACAAAATTTTAATATTATGGAATTCAACTACAACATATCTACAGCATTAAATTGTTTACTAAATTTTTACCTGTTGTACGGTTTTTGTCGTAAGAACGTTTGAATGATTCCATATAAAAGTAACGAATTTTCAAAGATAAGAAGCATGTTTTTACTTTCTTACATTTATTAACATGGTATCAACTTTTCAGAGGAAAAACATCTCTGAAGTAACTGTGTTTACTTTAGCGGAGATTGTTGCAATTGTTTTGTTATTTATTGTATTTGATACACTGTATATACTCTCTTTTTCATTGCGTAGGCAAAATATATTCTTAGTTGGTTTGCATAGTTTCATAATAAACCTTATCTTCTTTACCTACAGTAACACTTACAGTGACAAACCAAGAAGTACTTAAAATTATATATGTATTAATAGCGTACCTGGCTATGTTTCGCTATTGCTTGATTTTTTTTAAGATTTGTTATCCCAATTCATCCCTTTAATTTAAGTATTCGAATTGCAATGTTTTTTATATCAATTAAGAATACAGTAATCTTAAATAATTTTAGAGTTTTAGTTTGTAGGAATTTAGTTCAATTTATTTTTTTTGTATAGGGGTAGCTGCCCCATTTAAATTTGTTTGTTTGTAATGACGACTTTCTCTAAAAACATCCTGGTACTAATATGTGTACATTTTTTTGAAATTTTAGTAAAATTAGTTGAGAATTTTTGGAGAATATAGAAAAAGTAATTGGATTATTATTTAATTTTGAGGGTAGTTATTCCATTTCATCCATTTGTCTTAAGTATTTAAATTGCAAATAATTTTGTACATCAATTTAAAATAATATTACATTTTACGTAATTTTAGCTTTAAATGTTTTACAACACTGACATGTTATCACAGTTTTAAAATATCAGTTTAGCAGTTGAATTTAATGACCTACAACAAGTTGAGCATTAAAACGTATGGAAATGACAACAAAAAAAAAATAACCACTTTATAAAGTATGTAATAATATAAATCCCCTTTTAAATACTCTTACAGCCAGAGTTTTATTAAAGTCCAGAGTTAGGAAAACAGATTCATCTGAAAATGTACGTGTGCTTAATTTAAACTTTACTTACCTGTGGTTTTTACAATGGTGGCGTTATAATATGTAAGTTAAACCTGCACAGCACAGTTGATTAAAGTTGTATGTCTGTTTAATTTCCTGCTCACTAATTGTAATCAAGTCTACTTCTATGTTTGTTTGAACTATTCAGTATTTAGTTCACTCCTACACTTCCGCATTCTAAACAGTTAATTAATATTACATTTCAATAGTCATGATATAGTTTAAGCATTGATGTCGGACTCTGCTTGATCTCTCTGCATGTTTGTGACAGCCTTTGTTTCTCAATTAACTGTTCAAAATTAATTTCACAGTGTCATGTTCGTGATCCTGTAAGTTTAATTTGGCTATTGGCTTAAAATAATTTTAAAAATCTAACACTCTATTCGCTTTTTACATTTTGTAAAGAACTTAAGAAATAAGGTATTTAAAAAAGTTAAACGTGTATTCGACAAATTGCAAACTTGTCCTGCAATTATTATGAATTATGACTCATACAAATCAGGTCTAGTAGGCCTAATTATAACATAAATATATACAAAAGGGCAAAAGTATCGAAATACCAATAATAAATAAGTAAATACAGCTATTATTTAATTATGGATAGTATTATCAAAATAAATTCACTCTAGTTAACCTTAAAATGTTTTGAACTTTTTACAGTGACAACATATTATGTATCTATATATATAAAAGCCAAAACCCACTGACTCACTGACTCACTGACTCACTCATCACGATTTCTCAAAAACTACCGAATGGATTGGAATGAAATTTGGTATGTAGCTTCCTCTAGGGCCATAGGTGCTCACTAAGAAAGGGTTTGAAAAAATTCTAAATTTTAGGTTGGGGTTTGGGGGGATCAAATTTATTAAAAATGACTTCTTCAAAACTACCGAATGGATTGGAATGAAATTTGGTATGTAGCTTCGCCTAGGGCCATAGGTGCTCACTAAGAAAGGGTTTGAAAAAATTCGAAATTTTAGGGGGGTTTGGGGATCAAATTTATTAAAAAACGACTTCTTCAAAACTACTGAATGGATTGGAATGAAATTTGGTATGTCGCTTCCTCT
>JAGFPH010002073.1:152345-166399 GCA_018207615.1 Philaenus spumarius | reverse complement strand
TACTTACTTAAACAATACCTTATCGATCATAAACATTCATATCGAAGTGACATAATATATATTATAATATGTAATATATATATTATTTCCTCTTAAAAATCAAAATTTAAAAAATAGAAAAACTACAATATTTTGCGTTACTTAAACTTTACTTCCTGCAGTTAATTCTTATACTAAAGTCATACAAAACGTTATGCATAGTAGATTTATTCTATTATATAGAATTTTAACGGTGTCTGTATGTGTATGTGTTACTCAATCACTTAAAAACTACTGGATGGATTTGAATGAAATTTGGCACACATATAGATCATGACCTGGAATGAGACATAGGCTAGAATTCATTTAGATTTAAGGTTTGAAACAACCCCTAAAACAATAAATATTTACTATTATACTTCCATTAAGACTAGAGAGCTGGAAATTTGTACATTTATTTCTTACAAGATATATATATAAAGTAAACCATATTTGTATTTTTTAGTGTACTTCTAAGGGGTGAAAATTTAACAACCCCTATAACAATACAAATTAATTATTATACTTACCATTAAGCTAGAGAGCTGGAAATTGGTACATTTATTTCTTACAATACACATATACTATGTAAATCATATGGAATTTTATAGCGTGCTGCTAAGGGGTGAAAATGTAATAACAACCCCTAAAACAATAAACATTTATTACGATGCATGCGGCGAATATTTGAACCGTGTGCGAAGCCACAGGTATCTGCTAGTATATTATAATCCAAATATTACAATGTAGTTTTATGTGATTTGCATGTTGCAAACATAACCGATGCTATTTGTAATTGTACCGCTAAGGGTTTTATATTATACAACCATATCATTTTTTCGTATTTCATTGATAATATAAGTAGGCCTAAAATCATAATAAGCATAGATAAAAATATTTATATAGACAAAAACTGTTTAATATGGTGACAAAATATACATAAATGAAAACCCAATAATCTATATCATAAGTATTAGAAAGAAGAAAAGTTGGTTAATTGTTTTTTTGTTTATTTCCATTCAACTCCAAAACCCCTTATCCGATTTGGATAAAACTCTTACTGGCATACTAAGCGTTACTATTTAGGTAATATATATATATATGGTATTATAGATGGTAGAGGGAATTTCCCCAAAAATTGGACCTAAAACGGAATTTAAAATTATTTTCTGAGAATCCTCCTTATTTCTTTACGGTAGCTAAACAACCTAAGACTATTCGAAATTGTAAGCGGAAGAAATGTTGGCAATTAAATACCCTAGAAAAACACGATTAGAAATTTATATTTATACGTAATTTTGATATGTTTTGTATTCTAAGATAATTAATTGTCTAGAAATATTTGTTAAATGTTCGTTATTCATAACATGGCCAAAGGTGGGTACAACCGTATAAAATATATACATTGTAATAATAATATAAATCAAACTTAACTAGGCTACGCACATTTGAGTTGATTTTAGTTTAAAATGAATGTTTAAGTAACAGAAACTAATCTTAATTAAGTTTACTAGGGGAGACCCCTGCGTGCTCCGCACGCCAACCCCCCACTCCCCAACTCCCTGTTGGAACCCTAGCTAACCTGTGCGAAGTTTTTGCAATTAATGTAGGCCTAGTTGCTTGATTTAATAAGAGATTGATTTATTAAATTTACTAAAAAGACAATTTCATCATTGATTGATTTATTAAATTTATTTAAATTGATTTATTAAATTTATTTAAATTGATTTATTAAATTTACTAAAAAGACAATTTCATCATCACTAATTATCCGTTCACCTCCATAACTATTGAACTATAAACAGAAAAACATAATTAAGCAACAGCAAAATTAAACATAACCTACTTCAATAAAGTAAATTACAACATAAACTAACCATGTCATGATAATAAAACATGTGCTGTTATAATCAGCTGATCTGTGCTATTATATATTTTTATGTCCAATAGAACTCCAGATGATAATAAAACATGTGCTGTTATAATCAGTTGATCAGTAAATACAATGTTATTGAATAGAAAATATTTTAAATTACATTTTAAAAATATTAAATGATGGAATAGTAAAATTTTAAGTAAAATGGGCAAATATAGAGTTAATTACCTTTCATTTAACACAAACTGCATGTCAATCGGTCCAATAGAACTCGAGATCTCACTTGGAATAGGCCTAAAAATTTTCCCCATGTTAAATTGCCATAAGAGATTTTAATTTCCGTTTTTAGAAAATTTAGTGCTGTAATTACTAAAATCCAAGTAAAATGGGCACATATAGAGTTAATTACCTTTCATTTAACACAAACCGCATGTCAATCGGACCAATAGAACTCGAGATCTCACTTGGAATAGGCTTAAACAATTTTCCCATGTTAAATTGCCATAAGAGATTTTAATTTCCGTTTTTTGAAAATTTAGTGATGTAATTACTAAAATCCAAGTAAAATGGGCAAATATAGAGCTAATTACCTTTCATTTAACACAAATCGCATGTCAATCGGCCCAATAGAACTCGAGATCTCACTCGGATTACAAAAAACCTTTTCAAATTAATATATAGATTTGTGTGAAACATAATGTTTTGTATACTTTTCTCGATGGGAAGCATAGTAACCTTATCATAGTAAACAGATGATTATCGTAATGGCATTGAAAACATTTGCATCAGCTGTGCTTCGTTTAAAAGAAAACAGATGATTATTGTAATGAAATTGAAAACATTTGCATCAGCTGTGCTTTGTATTGTTTAAAATGGACAAATTTCACTTTTTAATTTAATAAAAAGACGTAGAAAACGAATTTTCCCAGACTGGTGACCATTTCCAATCGATTTCTCGTGGCCAAAAGCCTAATATAAAATCAAAAAATCAAAAATCCTTAGACGGAGATTCCAGATCCATTTAGCAGACAAACAATTATCTCTCGCTTTAGAAGATAAGATATAAAATTCAATGTATGTCCGTCTGTTTGTACGTTTGTCTGTTTGTACGTTTGTCTGTTTGTATGTTTGTCCTTTATGCGTTACCAAACCGTCCATCCGATTGCTTTGAAATTTTCCATAGTAACACAGGTTAACCCTGGGAAGGTTTTAGGCCATTTACCGAAGTCTTAGGACATTAGGGCTACTCCCCAGTGGCCCTCAAAGTTTCAATGTTAATCTTATGGAAGGTCAATCTTAAGGATGAAGAAGAAAGATTTTCAAAAAACAGCTGTTCGTATGAAAAGCTTAAAACAGCTGATTTTGATCAACAGCTGATTTTGATCAACAACTGATTTGGATCAAAAACTGAATATAATTTTAGGTTAGGTAAATCAAGCAATAGGGAAGCATTGCCGGGTCCACTAGTTATAAATAAAACATAACATATGTTTTTAGAAAGTTCCGTTGGGGGTTGGCGTGCGGAGCACGCAGGGGTCTCCCCTAGTATGTAATAATATTGTGTTTGGTACACATTGTGTTTTAGTATTACTATGCTGATGTCAATAGTTTGGAAAGCATTCAATGATATGTATTACATTATAAATCAGAATTTCAAAATCTGTAGGTGTCATCCTCGTGAAGTTCCGAAAACCTGCACCATCTTCTAATGGGAGGTCAGATAACAAATTGTGGCCATAATAGGAACCTTTTTCGAGAAACTTGCGGGTCCACCATCGCCTCTTCCTTGGTAAATCAGCCAAATGATTCAGAAAGATAAACCACACACAAGCTAAAACCACATCCTCTTCAGTCACCATGTCGTCAAACACTGGCTTTCTAGTGCGGACGCAAAACAAGACGGAGACTCAATCACAAACTGTGTCGGCAGACAGTCGGCCGATTGTTTGTGTGGACGAGGCTTTACAGTATAAGTATTTTGATAGTCGGCCGACAGTCTGCGTGTTTCCCGTTCGTTTGGAAAACAGAAAACATTGTCTTTTGTCTCCAGAAACACACAGACTGTCGGCGGACAGTCGGCAGCAGTGTTTCCATCCGGGAAAAATAAAAATCCCTCTACGATGGTCAAAAAATCCCTCATTATCCCTCATCCTTGCTTTTAAAATCCCTTTTTATCTCCCTTCCTCTAATTTCAGGCAATGCAGTGCTATACCTTAAATAAATACCAATAATTACTCAAATAATCCCTCTAAAACCCCTATTTATAAAATTATTATAAATTTTTCATTGAGCATTCAAATTATATCATGATAAACAAATTAGCTGGAATTTTAATGGTTAAAAAACTACTCTTGAGATATTAACTCCTTACACCTTTTACTGGTGGATGTATAAAACAATTATAAAAACAAATGTAGAGAACAGTTTTCTATCTTATCTTCTAAAGCGAGAGATAATTGTTTGTCTGCTAAATGGATCTGGAATCTCCGTCTAAGGATTTTTTATTTTTTTATTTTATATTAGGCTTTTGGCCACGAGAAATCGATTGGAAATGGTCACCAGTCTGGGAAAATTCGTTTTCTACGTCTTTTTATTAAATTAAAAAGTGAAATTTGTCCATTTTAAACAATACAAAGCACAGCTGATGCAAATGTTTTCAATGCCATTACAATAATCATCTGCTTTCTTTTAAACTGTATATTTTATTAGAGGTAAGCCTAAAATGTTGTATCTATTTATAGTTACCATGGCAACGAATACATAATAAACATACCCTTTATTTAGTTGTTTAATGTTATAGGCCAAACCTAAACGATGTTCACGGAAATTAGCAATAATAGTAGTTATTGACGTGAGCGAACTAGGCCCTAGGAATAAATCGATATTGAAATAATACTTTAATTTAGGCCTGACTTATTTCTGAGGCATAACGTTGAGATTGTGGTTAATCCTTTAAACTGTATTTTTATTACAGGTAAGCCTAATGTTGTATATACCCTTTATTTAGTTGTTTAATGTTATAGGCCTAACCTCAAAACTCAATAATCCAAATTATTGAAATCATAGCCCTGCTTATAATCGAGCTTTAGCTCGGTCTCCAGGTACTAGTATATAAAATAAACGGTACCAGGAACTGGCACATACTTTCTCACAAATAGGCCTACATTTAGATTACTAAACAGATTCACTGTGACTTGTAGGGTGGGGTAGGAGAGTTTTTTTTTTATTAAAGTTGGAGATTAACTAATAAATATTATTATTATTATTATCTAGAGAGAAAACTATTCGATCGATTTCGAAAAAATTTGCACCAAACACGTCAATTAGGTCTTTATAGATGCACGTAAAAATGTTTTTAGTTTTTTTTTAAACAACCCGCTTTATGGCCAAAAAAACCCCAAAAATCAGTTATTATTATTATTATTAGCTAAACGAAAATTTTTAGAAAGATGCGGGTAGTTTTATATGGTAGGGCACATTAAAGGCTACAAATAAGCCAAATTTTATCAAAATCGTTAGAGCCGTTTTTTTATAAAAAAATAATAACTGATTTTTGGGGTTTTTTTGGCCAAAAAGGGGGTTGTTTTTCAAAAATTTTCAAAACATTTTTTCGTGCATCTATACAGGCCTACTGGACATGTCTGGTGCAAATTTGGTTGAAATCGATCGAATAGTTTTGTCTCTAGCTTTGTATACTTTTATTAAAGTAGGCGATTAACTAATAAATATTATTATTATTATTATTATTATTATTAGCTAGAGAGAAAACTATTCTATCGATTTCGAACAAATTTGCACCAAACACGTCAATTAGGTCTTTATAGATGCACGTAAAGAGGTTTTGAAAAATTTTGAAAAACAACCCCCTTTATGGCCAAAAAACCCCCAAAAATCAGTTATTATTATTATTATTATTAGCTAAACGAGAATTTTTAGAAAGATGCGGGTTTTTGTATATGGTAGGGCACAATAAAAGCTACAAATAAGCCAAATTTTATCAAAATCGTTAGAGCCGTTTTTTTATTTAAAAAAAATAACTGATTTTTGGCCAAAAAAGGGGTTGTTTTTCAAAATTGTTCAAAACCCTTTTTCGTGCATCTATACAGGCGTACAGGACATGTCTGGTGCAAATTTGGTTGAAATCGATCGAATAGTTTTCTCTCTAGCTTTGTATACATACAGACAGACATACAGACATACATTTTGTAAAAAACACTTTTTTGGATTCAGGGGGTCCCAAAACGGATATTTCCACAAAAATCTCAACATCGATTTTTTTTGCGATCACTATACTTTCTCTATACTATAGTATAGTGAGAAAGTAAAACAAACTTCAGCAGCATTACGCGTATGCCATTTTAGAATCGTTCTATTTTCTATTGTCCTGAAACTAACAGTAACACAGGTAACAGGTGAAAAAGTACCCAAAAGACATAAGACACCAGGGCTCCTGCAATCTACAATATAGGTAGCAGAAACTGTGTTGGGACTTGGGACAAAGGACAACACTACTTTTTAAATTTATTACAGGTTGTAGTTACACTACCTGGCCGAGAAGCGCTATGTGCTAAACTTTGTTCGTTGTGATCAAAAATCCCTAGAAAGAACTAAAAATTCCCTCTACATTGTGTTTTATCCCTAGTTATCCCTCAATCCCTTTTTAATCCCTCACTGGTCCGAAAAATCCCTAGAATGGGATAAAAATCCCTCAAATGGAAACACTGGTCGGCAGACTAGCTGAAGACGTCTCCGGAGACAAGAGAAAACACCGTAGAGACAGTCGGCCGACAATGTTTCCGCAGACAAGTCTGCAAGTGTGCACGGGGCTTTAGATTTAGCACACTTTTGTCTTATGGTGGATCGTATATTATGCGGTTTCCTAGGCTGTATATAAAATGCGCTCGTATCTACTATGCGGGTAGCAATATGCGTATGTCTGACTGCTTTCGGAGCAGTCAGTGTGAGCGACGCTGCGTATTAAACATCTGTCGTTAATAATCTCTTAAGTGAACTCATGAGTTTGCGCACAATACGTAGTCTAGGAAACCACTGAACGGCTGCTGCGTTTCTGCTTTCACGAAAGCCACAGCGTATTTATTACTCGCCTAAGAAACCACGGACAACCTAATGCACTAACCACAGACAAAATCCTTCTACTTACACATTGTAAAGGTTATCTATCCAATTAAAGTAACAAATAATGATAATCAAGGAAGTCTATTATTTGATCATTTATTGAAATCACAACAAAGAAGTCTCTGAAAATAAACCCTGGCCAGACATCAGTGAGTTGTAGCCTATGTTTAAAAGTATCACTGGGTTTTCTTGCGAGATATAGATCGACCAACGTTTGAAAAATGCAGATAAAAGTGTAAGGGCTGCCCCAACATGCTACCAATGGTGATGATAGTACGGAACTGGTATCTTATATGTGCTTTTAACGAATGCTACTTTTATTTATAAACAACTACATTTCTTGATTTCACCTTCTAACGAATGCTACTTTCATCTAAATTTATTTATAATCAAACAACTATATTTCTTGATTTCACTAGCCGAACTTGTAAGTCTTAGGTGTACGATATCTGAAAATGGGATCCATTGTCGTTATTTCACTGATGATGACAAACAGATCTGGAGACTATAAATCAAGCACGATATAAGGAACAAGTAATCATATCTTTTGCTGGGACGAAATGTTTCTGTCGATCACTAAACTTCACCAGAACGAGTGCCCCTCCAACTCTATATCTATGTAACACCGCGAAATTACGATAGAAGTTTTTTTATACAATAACCTTCTGCAATCATTAGCGAGCCACATGAGTAGATCGTGTCAGTCTTAAGGGAAATAGCTCAGCCGTTTTTCAGAGACATGTTCGATAACATACGCAGACGCTACGAGTAGTGGGGGTTACATAGATCATTAATTCTGTCAAAACTCATTCTCAATGTAGTTGTTTTTACATATAATATGTAATTTCTAACTGCTTTTATTTATGTATTATTATTGTTAAATTAAATAAATAAGTTTGTCTTGTTTGTCTTTTTGACCATACAGTTTGGTATGTAAAAAATATTGCTTACTTTACTTATGTGGTGTTTTATAAGATATTTTTCGGCATTCATCACATGTGCGGATGCTGCGATTGGTGTTTTAATTGCATGTGTTTTATTCCATTCCAAATTTTTTAAGTATTATAATCACATAGAAAGAACGCCACAAGAAAAAAAAGAACTCATACTAATTTCCTATTTATTTAAGTCAATTTTATTTAATAATGAACATTGTGTCTTGACATTCGCAAATTACAAAAAGGAAAAAAAATTTAGAATAAGAATAAGAAATAAATATGAACAAGTTTGCTTTAAAATTTCCAAAGAGATTAGCAAAAACTTCAACAAATATTACCATACAACTTAAAAATAACTTTTTTAAGAATTGCTTGGTTTTTTGAAGAGAAAGAATGGTTAGTAAACAATTTATGGTTAATTAAAAAGTTTAGGTGAATTTTTAAACACTTCCTGTTCTTTTGTTAAGGATGAGGTATTTTATAAAGAAATCAAAACATTTATTTGCTCAAAGTATTTATAAAAGCTGAGAGTATTTCCTTACTGAATCTGTTGTTTTATTCATTAGTTTAATCTTTATGTCCTAAAAATTTGCTAACTCTCAAGACACAATGGTGGTTCATTTTCAAGGGTAGTTCATAATATCTGTTTGGCTTCAATTTGTTTTTATTTTGGACCTCAAAGAGATTGGAAATTGAAACCATTTTTGCGAATTCACAACCATTGATAAAAAACTGCTCGATTGAACCTAAGTCGTTTTAATCAAATGTTTTGGAATTCATTTACAAAAGGGTTTGAATCAGATCGTTCATTTGGAAATTTCACTTGTTTACTAATTATATTTTTTACGAAAGCTAACTGCAGACACAGAAGGCCAAGTCGGGATTGGCTCCTTCATAATTAATTGCAGAAACATTGTGCTTCACTTTGGAAGTTGAGGTTGGACGTATTTAAACATTAAAGTACAGCAAATACAAGTATAATATTTCTGTTGTAACAACTTTATACCAACTTTGACGTTGAAAGGTACGCATTTGTACCAATGATAAATGTTTTGATTAATTATTTCTTTTGTGAAGTTGTTAATAAGTTGTGTAAACACAATAATTGTATTTATTAAATAATTACTTTTAATTCTGGAGGCTCCAAGACTCTATGAAAGAGAAATTTAGCCCGGTTGTTATATGAAAACTTCTCAAAGTGGCCAAATTCGCACAGATGTACACAATGTATGCAGCATATATTATTCAAATTCAAATATAATGTAAATAACAACTTAATATTATAATTTGTATGTTATATTGGATTTACGACTTTATCTTTCTATAATATTATCTATACGTCTTATAAAAGCCAAATACCATTGACTCATCACAGTTTCTCAAAAACCACGAGGCCTACAAAAATGAAATTTGACACTAATACTCTTTAGTCTAGACGCGCACTAAGAAAGCGTTTTCGAAAATTCGGAATTTTAGGGGGGGTTTTGGGGGGTCAAAGTTACTAAATCACGATTTCTCAAAACCTACCGAACGGATTGGAATGAAATTTTGTATGTAGCTTCCTCTAGGGCCATAGATGCTCGGTAAGAAAGGGTTTAAAAAATTCGAAATTTTATGGGGTTTGGGGGGTTCAAAGTTACAAAATCACGACTTCTCTAAAACCTACCGAATGGATTGGAATGAAATTTGGTATGTAGCTTCCCCTAGGGCCATAGGTGCTCGCTACGAAAGTTTTTAAAAAAATTCGAAATTTTAGGGGAGGTTTGGGGGGTTAAAGTTACTGAAAAGAAACACCGAACGGATTGGAATGAAATTTATTATGTAGCTTCCTCTAGGGCCCTAGGTACTCGCTAAGAAAGAGTTTAAAAAAAAAATCTAAATTTTAGGGGAGGTTTGGGGGGGGGTCATAGTTACTAAAAATCCCCATAAGAAATACATAGTGTATTATATTTATTGATATAATATATTTTTTGTTAATATACATTTAACTTTGATTTGTCTATGCGTGCAAAGCCGGGTCGGGCCAGCTAGTTTAACATATATTCACTATTCAATCACTCAGGTTTGGAAAATAATGATAAATCATTAAAACGTTTTCTTTTTGGCAGCGGAAACTAAAATTAATTATATCAATTAAGCTATGTTAATATTTTACTTTACCTTGAATAATTGTATACTTTAATTTTCTTTACAATATGTTATTTTAATTTTAGAACTTAGACTGTTATTATATTTCTTGTTCTTTCTGGTCTCCATTTTCCTATCGACTCTGTAATTCTACTTTCTCAGAGAATCCGTTTAGAAATAAACAAAACAAGTTCTCACTTTTTATATAGAGCTTTGAAGTCTGTGTGGACATTCAGTGGGTGTCTGTCATGGCCAGAATGCTCGTTTGGAGTTTAAGAAGATATTTCAGTATGTCTATTGTTAGAAATTAGGACTATTCAAGGTATTACGTACTCCCTGTTGTTTATTATAGTATGCATATAGCTGTTTACAATATAATAGTTGTTATTTCTCTATATATTAAGTCCACGTCCTTTAAAAACATATGAAACTAAATAATAAAACTTGAAAATAATTTTGTACATTTCCTAATTCAAATAACAGCCACAATATATTCGTAAACCAATTATATAAATAAAACGCATCTGCAGCACAATAAACCTATAAACCTAATTCTGTAACACAACATTTAGTTTTACACAGAGCTGACATTTTGGTTTCAAACCGCAATTACCAATTTAGTGGTTAAACAACGTCGTGTTGTAGAGTATTTCAATTTGTCAACAAAATCAATTTACTGGTAGGCTACTAATATTTATCATACTATTATGGGTACAAATCTGATAATATGACCTATATTTATCAATTGAAACTGCCTTCTACTTTTTAGAAGTCCTAATTAAAAGGTAGAGTCCAAGCAATTTATAAAATAATTGGTAGTAATCTGCTGACATTTTAACTTAGGTGAAATAAACACAATTATTCTAGGTGGTAAATTACTAGCAGCTTTTGTTTATGCTTTATGATTTCTTTGTGAATACATTAATCGTAATAAAAGTGCATTACATGGATAATACACATTTAAAACTAACCTATTCTCTCTCAAATTAGTGGAAATTATATTAAAAAACTTTTTAGATCTATTTTAAGCACTATTGTATTTTCTCTATTACCTAAATTCTAAATTTAATAACGATATTTAATTAATAACCAGATCTTATTGAAAAATAGACATAATATAGAAACCTGATTTTAAACCCAAGGAAATATATTTAATGTTCCGTCTAGAATACTTATCATAAATGCATTATTATTTACTTGAACGATTTTACCACATCATTAAATACAGCTAAAAAGCGAATTGGATTTTAAAACAATAACTTAAGCCAACAGACCTTTCTTCACATTTCTGGTCAGTGTTTTACCTCAGAGTAATTATTACTTTAGTATTTTCCCGAGTGCTTACCAAGTCAAAATAAAACAAGAAATGAAAAACTATGTTGAGATGGAGTAAAAGAAGGTTTTTAATACACGAAGGAGATTTTCATAACATACTCACTGTAGGTAAATTAACAACTTAAATAGAGAACTACAGCATACACTTAACCCTTAACTACTACGGTCTGTCAGACCTCGCGGGAATTTTTATTTCCCGTTTCTTCCTCAAAATGCAATCCTGGCGCTTGCCCCTCCCAGTACCTTCCTGGCCTACTTTGGTCAGTTATGAGCCGGTGCCCCATAAACAAAGAGATATTCTTTCATGAGTTATTTAGTGATCGAGGTACGAGAGACGTTCCGTAGTAGTTGCGTTAGTGTTTAAGTGGTTCCGTAGTAGTTGTGTCATTTTTGGACTTCATTTAATTTGTACTTAGAAATTAAGTTTAAAATTGTGTATACTCTTTTTACATTGCTAAATTATTGCGTGATTTGTTATTTCTGTACTACATTCTGTATTTGGAGATTTATTGGTGATTTTTTCTGACTGTAATTTGAAATTTATTTTTCTTATTAAGTCAAAATTTGAATTTTTATGATGGAAAAAGACCAAGATGTATTAAATTATTTGTTTGGACCTTCCAGTAGTGCTGATTTTCGAAGAAGGCGTGTTTTTGACAGTAGCTCAAGCTCAAGACAATTTAATGAAAATTTGACTGATTTAGTCAAGGACATTTTAGAAGATGAACTTGATAACGACATTGTAGACGATAGTGATATTGACCCGGATTATATTGAAGAAAGTGAACAAAGTAATGTTGAATCTGAAGTCGTAAGAGATGAGTTATGTAAAAGTAAAGATAGTTCTGATAATATGAACTCAAATGAAATGATTGAAAATTAAGATAATTTAGTTTATATAGTTGCAACTGACGCTCTAAAGCCTGGACAGAGTCAAGATTGTTCCCCATAGTTCCTACAGCAAAGATCCTGAAATAAATTTACTTTCAAAGAAACAATCTCGTAATACTTTGGAACAAAACAGTTCTAAATATCTCAACCATTGTCTGAATCAACCCTTGGACACTTCTAATCAAACATAAACTATTCTTGAGAATGTGGAAGTACCTACAATACATCGTATAAGAGGCGAAGGACTGTATTACTACGGAAGAAAAAACATAAGAAATTGTTAGTAAGTAGAAAGAAAACGTTTTCTTTTAGACTATATTGTATGTTTCTCTAATGTAAGACCAATGAATTTATACTTTATGACTACAACAAAATTAAAAAGAGTAATCGCTAAAGTCGAAATTAGTTTTTTACATTCAACAGTTTTTCACATTTTATATTATTATTATTTTAAGAAAAAAAAATTATAACTTACAATTATTTGTTAGTATCTTTTATTAAAATTTAAATATTTGTCAAATAAAGTTAGTTTTAAATATTGTACACGATTTCTTTTAAATCCTGTATGGTGGTTACACAAATTTTAATAAACAAACTATTAGTACAAGTTTGATTGTTTGAAATAAGATTATGGTATTATAAGTAGATTAGAATTTTTTTTTATTTCTTGTCATATCAGCTTCAGGAAAATAATGTCTTTTACCTCAAATTCAAAAGATTTTAACATTAAAGAAATATTTACATAAAACTAATATTTTATTTACATACTCAAAAAATAAACAAAATAAATCTATTTAAATTTTCAAAAATTAAATTTAGATTTTGCTTTTGTATAGAAATTAGACATAGAAACCATATGCAACAGCAAACTTACGTTAATATAAGTATTTAACATTTTTATGTATATATTTTTTAAAGGAGTCTGTTGGACCCCTCCGTAGTAGTTATGTGACTTTTTACGTCCGTAGTAGCTGAGGGTTAAATTATTATTAATTACGATATTTTATTAATGTGATTTTTATTGCCTATAATCGCCTGTGTCACAGTAAAATATTTCAACAATATTTTAATCATATTTAAATATGATTTTTAGAAAGCAAATTACCCACTAAACCCTAACCCCTTTAAATCTGATGCCTTTGGTGTTACAAGCAAAACTACCTTGAGATTGAGATTACCTAAGGAACATATTTATTTGTGAAATTTCTCATAAAATATGCTTGCTTTTTAGAAAAAAGTTGTGACACAAGTCATCTGTCTAGAAGTTCTTTCACACAACTATAAAGATATCACATTCCACCAGGAAAAAGACTCTTCACACTGGCATGACACTTACTACCATTACACACTACATCAACTTTGGATTTCCTTTTCTGGGGATATGCGAAATAAATAATGTGTTTATGTTTCACCCCTGCTGAACAGTTATCTAGGCCATCTCAACCGTATAAGATGTGATTACAATAAATAGAAGACACCATCTTGCAAAACATGTGACGATTTTATCAATCAATCTTTGATTAGCCTTTTTGACAAATATACATTTGTATTAGACAAGTCACACATATCGAAAAAACAATAACCACAAAACCAATACAATGAGTCATAAAAAAAAGAAGTTACATATTATCATAAGAAAAATTACACTAATTCACAATTTTTAAAATATTCTAATGCAGTCTTAATAATACAAGAAACCCCCTCAATCGAGTAAATTTTATGTAAATTTTTTT
>JAGFPH010002073.1:139179-152335 GCA_018207615.1 Philaenus spumarius | reverse complement strand
GAATAAAATTATTAAGACATATGTGCAAGTAAGAGGTGCAACATGTAAAGAAATCTAATATGCAATGAAGACGTGGCCATATGTGAACTATCACATAATATGATATATTTATAGCACCATGTTTATATAAGTGTTCAATATAAATGCTAATTTTGTTGAAAGCGTTGGTATTATAACCTTGTTTTCTTTTCTACTGAATTGAGTAAGAATACTAGAATATTATAAATAGCAAACGTTTTACTAATAAGGTTTAAAAAATGTATGGTAAAATTATCACCGTAAAACCATAAATCACAAAGGTTTCTATTGGCAGTTTTTTAAAAAGAAATATGTTAAAATAATAGGTTTAAAGAATTTATCAAATTATATTAATGCTGTTTCACAAAATCTGTATAACTATGATACGAATTATTGGTTTTCTATTTTTGTTAAAAGTTAAACATAATTACTGCATTTTGGGTATGGGTTTGTTTATATAATTTTGTGAAATAGTAATTTTAGTGTTTTTTTCAAGGATGTATTGATGTTTACAATTGTGCAAAGAAAGCTTTTAATGTTGATACTTAGTGTTAGTTTAACTTATTATTACATAAAAAAATGTCTAAGATATTATTTTTTAGGTAATTATACTTACAACTAAAAATACAACTCAAAGCTGTCAATTATATTAAGAATAATAAAAAAAAAAAAAAAAAAAATATAATGATGTACTATTTTAACTCAATCTTTGTCAGTTATTATTTTAAATTAAAATTTTAAAACAATTTCTGTAGTAATATTTATACAACTTATAGTTAAAAATATTTGATCTTTGAACACAAGATAATAACTTACACTTCTGTTTAATATATTTTACAAACATACTTACGTTGAAACACTTCAACCCCTAGTCACCAATCACTTTGACAGTAAATATGTTTACAAATCATAATTTTCCAAACCAAACTTTTGGGAATGTAAGCTCAGTTGTGTAATGCAATTAATCTGTTCTCAGTAAAGTGCTATAAATGTATCAGAGAGGCTTTTGATGTAGTTATCAAACAAAAATACACTACATACATACAGTAGTGACGTATCGTTCTATACTAGCTAAGTTTATATTGAATGTATAAAATGGTCAAAAGCAATTTTAAGCAGAGACCAATGTAAATATGTTATTTTAACATTAATATTTCACTTGGTAAAATTTCAACGTAAGTAAAAATTATTGCATTCTTAAGTATAATAAAACATTACAAATATATTAACTTTCAAAATAGTTTCTATGTCACCCTCAATATACATAGTTTAACGATTAGTTATTCATAATTTATGTGTATACAATGAAACATTTCAGCGCATTAAGTAAAATAATATATGTTTTACGTATTATTCTAGCGTCAATTGGTAACACTTCCAATTTGTTGAAGAAGTTTTAGTATAATGGTAACGCCAGATAGATTTAGTTTAGTGCCAGGTGTTTGAGTACCGTTTTGTGCTACTAAAAGTTCAATGTCATTGTCGGGTGTTGAGTACTATATCATGATCAATGTCATTGTCAATCTGAAGATGGGTTTGCATTTTCTGAGACTGATTACTTGAGATCATGGTTCAAAGAAATATAACTAGAAAACAGACAATTTCAAAATATGCATTTGTTCTTTGTAATAAATATATATTTTTACACAACCATTATAGATCGTATTTATACTGATTTAGCCTTCACAAAATGAAATTGTGCAAACAGACTTTTAATGGCTGTTAAATTTAAATAGTACTGTTTGATAAAAACTTTAAATATACAGAACAATACAATTTAAGTAACAAAATTAGTATTTATTTAATACAATCGGTATTATTTTAATAAAGAAAGAAGTTTTTGTTAGTATACATGTGTATGTTACCTCTAAATTATTAGAAAGCAACATTTTAATGCTAACACTAAAATCCTGAGTACACAAAATTTATTTTTATAAAGTGTCCATATCAACGTGTTAATGTAGCATTTAGGAAAAAAATTTAACTTTATTTCTCAGTAACTAATAAAGGTGTAAACATTTAGTTTGTTGTTAGAGCTAATGTGCTAAGAGGGAATAATTTATAAAAGCAGTAATTCAACCTTATAAATTTTAAAGTAATGGTGATTTTACCCCCAAACCTAAAATCGTCCTCCTTGGCGATTGTACATGTACCAGAAAAGGAATATTCATTTCTAATGTTTGATCAAAGAGCAATCGGAAAAATAAAAATTATATAGGTTTTAAATTATAATAATCATCCACTTTTCTTATTTATAAATTTCGAGTAGTGTAAATTTTAAATTCATTTTATTTGTAAGGCTCTAAAATCCAACCATATTTATTAATAATTAAACTGCATAAAAGTGAAATATCTTCATAAATAAGTGTTCATCCTCTGTCGGTATCCATTATCAATAAGTAATATTTTGGATAGAAATAAATAATCTCAGTAATGCTTCTAGAATTTTGTTTGAGGAAGTCAATTGTTTGGCAGAAATGAATAGCACATTTATAAAATTTATTTATGTTAAGAGGATTGGTTCGTTTCACTATACAAACACTGAATTTATTACCGAGTTTGTGCCTGTCATTAAAACTGACATATTAGGTAGAGTTAAACATTTTGTTGAACTCTATAAGACTCCAGCTATCAAACAGTGGACGGCGAACTTTGTAGCTGGAATTAGATCCGGAACTGATTATTTCAATAAAAGTGAAAATGCGGGTTATATAACTTGTTATTTGAGCTCAGAAAAGAATTGCTTTGTCTAAATAAATAGTTGTAGTTCTAAAGTGTGTTTGCCTTGTAATATCATGCTGAAAGAAGACACTCTATATTTCCCAGATGCTTGTGCAATACCAAGTGATTACAGGAGCAAATTTTTGAGTAAATACTATTGAAATATATACTTACTTTTAAGTAACTTAAGTGGACACTATTGGAATAAAATAAGTATCCTTTGGTAATCTACGTGGAATTAGGGACATAAACCATTTATTAAGATAATTTTTTGAATTCGGGCCTATACTACAGTGTTTTTTCCTTTTCTATCATGCTAAAAATTTCAGATTTGAGTATGAACTTTAAGGACTAGACCTATTTCTCTTTTTCTCTTTGGTAAAGGTTATTCTAAGAAAATATAATTAATGTACAGTATTTTGTATTTAGGGAGTATATTTGTTTTTAGAACAAATGTCTAACCTTTCCATTACCTTAGGCGGTTATTTTACCATTTGAAAGTGTATAGTTTTAAATTTATGTTGTATATTTTATTTATAAATCATTTTTTTTGGTAAATACATTGTTATTATTATGTAGCAAATGTTCAACTCCGGCTATTAATTATGTCTAGCTACTGAGGCTGGTATTTTTGTTAATAATTCGATTCCTCGTTGTTTACTTCTCCGTAAATATTTATATGCTACATTTCATGTTAAAATATTGTTCTTGATGAATCGCCATATTAAAAGAGAATATAATTAACACAATAAAATGAGTTAAAAACATGTTTTAGCGTTCGTTTTTTAATAGCATAATATGGTATAAAGTAGCATAGTAGAAGAGTTTTGTGTTATATATTCCTTTAATATTTTTGTTTGTTCTAATAATTTGTATAAATTGTTAGTTGATTCCTAACCTTGTATCTAAAAGTGAACATTGTAGTGTTTTAACCAGTTACCCAAAGTTATCTAACTGCAAAACATATGTAGCAATAAATTGATGTTTTTGTAAAATTAAATTATATTGTGTTTATTAACGTTATCCTTTCATAAGCTTAGTTGAATTGCGTAAATGAATAAACTTGTAAGTAAATTTTTAGCTTTCAATAATGTGTGAGTTTAAAAAAATAATTTTAGTAAGTTGAATGTTAATTATTTAGTTTTTAAATCACACATGCCAAACAATTTAACTTTTTAACACGTACCACCTGTATTTTCCGACACTCTGTACACATATTCAGCAGTCGAGTTCTCCCCTCGACGTATCGCTAAATCAGGTTTTCACATTTAATTTTTAACAGGAGGAGGATTGACAGTAATTGGATTCCAAAACGTGACCTATTCATTTGTAGCTAAATTGGGAATGCTAATCCTGATGTGACTGGATATTGGAAAGGGTTTTGATATAAAATTGGTTTTCTTGTATTGTTTTAAATTAAATACTAAACTGAGTTTATAATTTGAAACGTGATGTTTTTCAGATATATAGTAACACGTGTATTTATTGTTTGCACTCAAATATTAAAAACGGTTGTAATAGTATTAATTATTAATAAAATAAATATTTGTTTTTATTACATAAGTATAAAACGTAACATGGACAAGATTAATGAATGTGTTGTGTGCAGTTCTAAATGCGTTACTGTATTATTTTAAATATAATTTATAAGGTTCTACATGTATAAGATCTCAAAACATGAAAATAGGAGGTTGCAGTTAACAAACAAAGAGCTTTGAAGGAAGTCCTGAGTATCACTTTTCTTAGAAGTATTACTATACTTTTAAGTTGGGCAGGTAATAAATGTAGGCCACTTACTATGAATAAATTAGTAATAACGACATTGTAGAGTCTGGAACAATATTTTAAATTAGATAGTTAAAGTTAACAAACAAAGAGCTTTGAAGAGAGAGCTTTCAAGTTCCTTGAAATTGGAGAAGGCTGATCAACATTAAAACATTTTTAGTGTTGAAGAAATGAGATGGGATTTCATTTTATATTTCCTTCAAAGATGGGCTGGTCTTTATTAATAAATGTATATTTGTTATTTTTGAAGCTATATGAAGTTTACACCGTCTATATTATTCAAAGTAGACACAACAATTTTAATTGATGAATATCACCTATTTTCATATCAAGTATAACTATATAAGGTTTGAGAAAATATATTTATTAATTTGAATAGTTTAAAGATACAGGCCTACAACAAAACTTAAAATTTAATAATTTGTAGACTACCTACTAAGTTTTTAATTACCAATATGCGTTTGTTTTAAATGACTCAAAAAATCAGTCACCTATACGATCTAATGATTGCAGAGAGCGTCTCATATTCTTGTAAAATACTTACTTCAAGAAGTCAAAGCAGAAGTCAAAGCAGAAGTCAAAGATGCAAGCGTGGAATATTAGAAATGGGGTTCGTAACATAACCAATTGATCTTTCTAGTCAAGTAATCTTAGATTTTCAAAAGTGATTTTAACTGTTTTTATCATTCATATGGTGATCTTGCACAGGATCAATTAGTTATTACTTTCTACAAAAACACCAAAATAATTTGATTGCAGTTCTTATAGTGGTTTAAAAGAGAATGAAAAGCTCAATCCATTAAATTTTTTGATGAATGGAACTATAATATTCACCTTGTAACGGATATATTGGTAGACACCAATATTCCCAAAGTCTAAAATAATTAAAATAAAACAAATTATAGAAAGATTCTAAGATTCAAAGTAGGCCTAAGTTAGTTAAGAAGAAATCTTTGCTCTGGACACAGTTAAAAGATTACAGCTGATACTAGTAACACACGTGTAAACTATTAGGTTACGTTCCCAGACATTTTAATCAAGTCAGCAGCATTAGAACAACTTGCTCTGAAACAAGTGAAAAGAATCATATTGCATTTCACATAGCTTTAGCGAACAATGCAGAATATCATGAGAATGCTTTTACAAGAATTTACAGATAGAAAAATTTTTAGAAAAATGAAAGTCCAATAGGGAGATGAGTGAAAAATCTTTAGCCAATGACAAACGGTTTTTCAAAAGGACGCGGTAGCAGGAGTAGGGCAAGAGCAAAAAAAGCGGGGTCTTCTTCTAACATCTTTTGAACGGGCAAGACCTAAAAGCCCGCTTCACACCACAATGTATATTTCAACCTAAAACCCGCTATAAAAAGACTAAGTACATTTTACCTTAAAATACAAAATTAATTTAAAATCAATCATCAAATAAGAGTCAATCATCAAGTCGAACTCACTAAGTGAAAATCATCAATCAGTTTAAAATCAATCACCAATTTCAAAAGGCATCGCAGGAACCAGTGGATAAATAGTGTTCAGTGAATGTGCGAATAGAGATAAATGAATATCAATAAAGTGTTAAATAAAATAATCAATAAAATATATAGTATCAGTTTAAAAGTGAGTAAAAGGGAAAATCGCCAAATATGTAAGTAATTTACAATTTTCAATTTATGTTAAGACAGATCTCGAGGTTAAGCAAATTAAATCAAATCAAAATCATATCCAGATAATTAAAATAAAATTATAAACACATTGTAAATGGAATAATATAAATGTAATAAAATAAATTCATAGCTTTAGAGCAACAATAACTAAGCAATTTGGTCGGGTCTTCTTTATAGAGAATTAGCTGCCAAGGATTTAATAATACCTAATAAGCAATTGAAAGGAGATTCCGATTCAATTAAAAAGGTTAGAAACTGCTGTTTAGGATAAGGTTTTAAAGTAAGGAATTATGTCAACTTAATTATCAAACTTTTAATTTCAAATATTTTATACAATGTTTAGTTGTTAGCCTATTTTAATAAAGGATAAGTTATATATATTAAATATTAAGGAGACTGCATAGTAATTGAATAGTACAGTCTCCCTTAACAACATTATAGATTACGAATAATAATTATCAAAACATCCTGGTAAAATTAGTTTAGTAAATTCTGCAACTTATTATGAAGT
Organism: Philaenus spumarius; assembly: GCA_018207615.1. Classification (NCBI taxonomy): domain Eukaryota; kingdom Metazoa; phylum Arthropoda; class Insecta; order Hemiptera; family Aphrophoridae; genus Philaenus; species Philaenus spumarius. Next base: position 145,640 of record JAGFPH010002073.1, on the reverse strand, counting down.
AAAATTTAGAGGAAGAGACGATTTGAGAAATTAATCATTAAGAAATTGTATATTAAATAATTTGTACATTTCTTAAGAACAAATTTCAATAATTAAGTATCATGTTAATTCAAGCTTTTTTTTTTAATAAATTTAATTTAAAAAATTCTAAATGTTATTAATGTAGAAAAGGTGTAGTCATTAAATTAATCATATGTCATGTACAATATCTTGCTATCAATTATACATTTAATACAAACTATTAATGTCTCTGAAGTTATTTCGACCAATTGGTTGTGAGTCAGACCTCTCAAGCCAAGCATAGATTGATTCGTAAATCGAATCTGGTGGAGCCCCCATATAAAAATAAACATTACAGGATAAAGTCACCCAAATCAAAATCATAACCTTACAACCTATATTATTTCTCTTTCTTTTCCCCTCCCAACTCTAATTTTCTTGTTCATTCCACGTTCAACTTAGTATAAAAATAAGCCATAAAGCCATTAATTAAGCCAGTATTGTAAACCAGTAAATAATATTGTAGATTATCCTTGACGATATTGATATGATATTATATTGAGAATTTCTAAACTACAACAATATTATTCAAATGCTTTTTAAATTGTTAATTTAAAACAGATAATTGCTGTTTTATAGCTTTAAGGCCTTATCAATACCTTGAATAGATGCAATTTCGGGAATTAGTTAACAGGACTTAAATTTGTTTCGCTATAATGATGGTAACAATAAGAGACAACTAAAAATAGTGCATACCGTGGTAATATATAGTATCTATTAATAAGGAGGCCGACTACAAAATCCTCTGTCCCTTGCTTGTACAGTACAGTGCACGTTTAGCATCAGAGTATGACTTTGATGAAGACCCATTGCAGTATAAATACAAACATGTATCACAGTATACTTAATTCTGAACTTAACTTAAGACAGTTAATGCGTTCGTATTTCTGAGGAATTATACATATATTTTTGTAATTACATCCTAAACTTTGTACGACGTTATCTGATATTACAATGATATTGATATTCTTTTTTGTAATAGCTAATAATATCATAGGTAGCAATAACCATTAACTTACAAAACCAATTTTAAAATGAAAGTTTTTGAACTTAGTGACTTTCTTTGAAATAAAGCAAACTAAGCTTAGTAAACTTTGTCGTAGGCATTAGTCCCAACAACACTTTAAACCAAGTCTTTGAAATTTAGTTGCTTTTTAACTTATCTTCGTAAAATTTGTTGTTTTTATTTGATATTCTTCATGCTAAACGCAATGTTTTTCCTTATTTGGTTGTAAAAAAAAAAAACATGTGTATAAGTCATAATACGAAGACCGATATAAGGTACAATACTAGTTAGAAAGAGATTTGAGGTTATATAAAAAAGTTAAATTTTAGAGGCTTAATAAGAAATGTTTAGTCAGTTTCTTCCACTCAGAGTATTGGATTAGTTTTATCAGGTTGTTTTCATATTGTAGGAAAGTTCATACCTTTTGAAAGTTATATAGGTATGAAATTATGTGTCATGACGCCTAATCAAAACATTCTCTTTCAGATTAAAAGTTAGAACAAAACGATAACTTGAGATACAAAACAATTTCTAAGAACTCCTTTATCCAGTAAACAGCGCTGTTGGTTTATGACTTGAGCTAGAAAAATATTTAGTTCATTTAACCTTGTTTAAATTAATCTATAAATTGGAATTTCTGATGTTTAAACTTTTTTTGCTACGTGGTATGAAGTATATTATGTGTATACTTATGAGAAGTGCGTCAGTGGGTGATATTCCAGCCAAATATAGCGGGTGATATTTAATATGAAATGTATATTGCTTGATAGGCTCTCATCCCTAGTTGTAATAAAAAATAAATAAGTTACAATACACGATTGTTAACTTTATTTGACAGAGCGAACTATTAATCAGTATTAGCCTATAACTGACAGTTTATTCAGTTAAAAAATTTAAGAACTTAGACTGTTACGAAGTTACTAAAACCGAGAATTTGTGAAAAACTATAAACATGTTGGCTCTAAACTTATCAGGTTCTATAATTTATGTTTTTGAATAATTAGATTTACGTACATTATATTATAATCTGAAGTAAGTTTGTCTTAAATTTAGGTTGAAATATCGATAGAATAAGATTGAAAATGTGCAAAGAGAAAATATAGGCGTTGTACAAAAGATAATTTTTAATTCATTAGTTAACTGACCTTAGTTTTTATTTTATAATTTAACTACAACCGTTTATTCATACAATTAAATTAAATATACAGTGATAAATATGTATATTTACCTTGCACTGACTCTTGAGGATTGTAGGCTACATTTAAATTTCTTTGTTTGTATTGCATAATGTTTAAATGTTCTTCTTCGTTTTGCACATGGATTGAAATATAATATAAACAGTAAACAATTATACATTAAATAAAACTAACTCAGCAAATAAAGTTTTATTTTTTATACACGATCTCCGCTTATTTGTGCAGTTAATTTATTTATTCTCATATTTAATTGCTCTTTCCGCCTTAGTATGAAATAGGCTACCAAATAAAAATAGACTTGCATTGCAATGATGATCCTTGGCACTTTAATCATTATTTAGTAAACATTTTCACTGCACTGCTTTCAGCTTAGCATATGCAATTAATAACTGAATAGCTGAGTCTGTATATAAGCTGTTTATACTCTACTATTACTAATGTCGTAAATTCAAACGCAATTATTGGCGGTGGCTTTTTTGAATGTTGTTTTACTCCCGTTCTCTACAGGTTTTATGAGGATAAATTGGGACCGTTGATCAACAATAAAAATCCAATTCCATGTAATTGAGGAATTTAAAGCGTTAGTAAAATTGTATTCTGGAAAATGATTTGATATTTGTTTGAAAGCTTTTTTAGTGGTGTTGTTTTAATTATGTGTACTTTACTTTCTAGTATGTTACTTTGTATTTTATATTATAATGCAGTTTGGTTGGGTGCACTGTTTTAGAGGTTAAAACACAGGCAATGACGGATATATGCTGTTGTTTGCAAGAGCTAAGTTTAAAGTTTGACACTCACACAAGTTTGAGCAAAAGTTGTGTTCCTCTATTTTTTCGTAGTATTTGTGAAATAATTTTATTAGTAAAATGTTATTGAAAGTATATTTTGAATGGGTTATTAAAATGTTGTTCCTTAGTAACTACTTAAAGGAACGATACATTATTTTGTTTTAGATAAGTTAGTCAAGTACCCTACAAATTATTGTAGGCTAACACGTAACAAAAGTCATTAGTTTTGATTTCCTTTTTTATTTTTTAAAACAATAATCTTATTGATCACATTAAATTCCGTAGAGCACAAACATTGGAATAAACCAACAGTCAAGCTCATGATAATTTTGCGCAATGGGAATATTATGCAAAATACTGTTAATATTATGCAAAGCAATAATTTATATTCACCTGTTTTAAACGAAACCAGGTCAATGTTTTAATTTTTAAACTCATTAAATTAAACAAATTTAGAATAATAATTTGAAATAACGAAGTGACACAACTTGAATTTATCAAGAACTGTACATTTTGTAGCAAAGAGATAAATTTTAATTTTTTTTCTGGTTGTCTGAATTAGAAGTGTAATTTACTAAACTTGAAATTATTCTGTAGGCAAGGTTTTAAATTTATATTCGAAATATTTTGCCTTACAGAGAGCGAGAAGTTTATGTAAATCATCTATTTATTTTGGTATTTTAATTACTATAAAACACTATAAAATATTATATAACAATGTTGCAAAAATAATTGACATCCTGTAGAAAATAAAATAAAACCATATAGCCCAGTCGGTATAGGTTTCAACTACCAGTAATTTGCAATACGGCTGAATTTTTTTTTTATAAGTACATTAAAGTATGTAGATTAACATAAAAAAAAGTTTACCAGTCTATCGATTTCCCAAAGTCGAAAAAAAATCGATTATCATTTTTTCCGATTATCCTTAATATTTCAAGCTGGGATTAAGATAGAGGAAAATAAAAACTACCACCGTGTAGGGGAGGTATTTTTGAACAAAAAAGGTCATATGTATTTATTTCGTCCGAGCAATGGTTTGTCTGGAAAAAATTCGACAATGCAGGCATGTATTTTGCAGCAGGGGAAATCACTAAAAGGGGACATCTTAGTCATATATGAAGCGTTTTCTCATTCTAAATCGGCCGAATTTTAATATATCGAATTGAAACTTGACATAAGAGTTAAAATATATATTTCAAACATTTATGCTGAGTCTCAGCTTGTTATCTTGAAAATTACCCCATCTAGAGCCACTTGACTTATTAATGGGTTTCTCGATTTTAGGAGTACCGGACCCACCAATTAATTTTAAACAGCTCCAGTTTAGAAAATTTTCAAAATATCAACCTGAAAGTTATTTACAAGTTAAATATATAGATTCAAACAAGATCAAGGAGTATAAACCTTTTTTATTATTTACTATACAAAGCACAAGTAACTTAAAAAAGTATAATTTTAGACCTTTTTAGATTTTTCATCAAAACGCTTGAGTTAATCGGCTGCAGATTAGTCATTTTTTTAAATATAGTTTTTAAAATAAGTATAGCAAAAAACAATTGTGTTTTTAACTTCTGTACCAATTTTTAAATCTATATGTTCAAAAATGTAGAAAATAGAGTTGTTGAATCCAAAGGTGTTATAGTTAAAACGAGATAGGTAAAACAGAAGACCATTTTCAAGCGCCTGGTTTTTAAAAATAACATGAAAAAAATCGTTCATACTTACTAAGAATATTAATACTGGTGTACTCAACTTGTAAAACAAATTTTATGTTGTTATTCCAAAAATTGACGAAACTATAATAGATTGAAATTAGTTCGTGAGTCCGGTACTCCTAAAATCGATAATCGAAATCGACTCCTAGATCGGGTCATTTTCAAGATAACAAGCTGAGACTCAGCATAAATGTTTAAAATATATATTTTAACTCCTATGTCAAGTTTAAATTCGATATATTAAAATTCGGCCGATTTAGAATGAGAAAACGCTTCATATATGAATAAGATGTCCCCTTTTAGTGATTTCCCCTGCTGCAAAATACATACCTGCATTATCGAATTTTTTCCAGACAAACCATTGCTCGGACGAAATAAATACATATGGCCTTTTTTGTTTAAAAATACCTCCCATACACGGTAGTATTTTTTATTTTCCTCTATCTTCATCCCAGCTCGAAATATTAGGGATAACCGAAAAAAAATGATAATCGATTTTTTTTCGACTTTGGGAAATCGATAGACAGGTAAACTTTTTTTTATGTTAATCTACATACTTTAATGTACTTATAAAAAAAATTCAGCCGTATTGAAAATTACTGGTAGTTGTAACCTATACCGACTGGGCTAATAAAGCATTGTTTCAACACGTTTCAATATTATATACACATTTAAAATATTTCGATCACGTAGATGAAGTGCTGCCGGGAGTTGAGCGAGTTTCCAAACTCGAGTTTATTTGTTTATTTGTTGCAGCGTTTCAACCAAACAACTATTTAGGAAATTAGTCTACTCACGAAGATGCTGAATAGCTGCCTTCGTGTACGAAATATTTTAATAAAATTTTTTCGCACATCAGCTTCTAGACCCGGATCACGCGCTGTTTGTATCTCGACCATGCGGCCTCGTATTATGAACTGTGATTGTCGAGTTTGTACCTCAACTAGCTTTATACGGTAATTTTACGGTATTTTACGTTTTGATTGATTTTGGGAGAAGCAGACGGACTATAAGGTCATGTAAAAAACAAAATGTGCATAATAAATAAAAAAATCTGGAAATTGGTTGACCGTGCAGGCCAACCCTAGAACTTCCCGCTTAGTTTGAATTTTAAACGTTTAAAAATGAGTTTATTTGTTAAAATACCAAAAAACGAAAATTTGTGAATTTTTAAACAACGATAACTTTTGAATGCGTCGTTCGATTTTCATTTAAAAAAAATCATTCTACGCAGTTTTTAAAGCACAAAAAGAAAATGTACAGGTTTATATTGATTGGTTGAGAAATCTGGAAGATATGTTAAAAAAATACCAAAAAATACCAAAAAACAAAAATTTGTGAATTTTTAAACAACGATAACTTTTGAATGCTTGTTAGTTGAATGAAAACTTCCGATTTTCATTTTCAAAAAAGCAGTCGACGCAGTTTTTTAAGCGCAAAAAATGTATACATGGTTTTATTATGATTTTTTCGCACGCTTTAAAGTTATTTTTAAAAAACATAAAAATTCCAAAAAAAATTTAGGTTATTTTTTAAAATTTCTTCGGATTGGCTCGATGGATTAACTCTCAAATCTAATCAGATCTAAGTTTTGATACACCCTTTCGAATGACATGTCGTAGAATTCAATCGGTTGATTCGTTTTTGAGAAACTGTACGACAAAAATTTATTTACACACATACATCCACACAC
>JAGFPH010002073.1:118659-134179 GCA_018207615.1 Philaenus spumarius | reverse complement strand
AGTTTTCGGTCAATTATCACAACAATTACTGCAGTTACAGAACTGGGACCTATTTTATTAAATTTATCTGCTCATTTCTCGTAAATTAAATTAAATTTTACACCCTAATTAACGCTCTACATACAGTATTTCAATAATGATTCGTTTCTATGAGGAATCTGAAACACGGGTGAAATCTTTCGCCAGCTGTAACTCTCTAACGAAGCATTCCCGGATCTATGAATAGGCCTATATGAACTTTTTCATTATTTTTTGCTAGTGGAATCAGCTTAGAAAGTGCTCGGAACATTATCCAAATAACTTATTATTTTAGCTCATAATAACTTTAAAATATTTTGTTTCTAGAGTAATTCTGGTTATTGTTGACAACTACCAAGAAATAATTTTTTTCTTTTTTTGTTAAAATCTCTGTTACTCTTTGAGCTACAGAAAAAATAAAAAAATCATTGTGTTTGTCATTAAAAAAGTAAACTTTTTTGGCTCTTGTAATTTTTTTGTTAAGTTAGCGGTTTTTGAGATATTTGACATTAAAAATTTTAAAAGGCCGCCATTTTGAAAATATTTAAAATAATGTTCTAATTTTTGGTACAGTAATAAAAGGTTAGGGAACAAATAGATATACAAAGTTTGAGCTCAATATCACTTCTACTTCCAAAAATATTAGGTATTTTGTAAAAAAACACATATAGACAGACAGACGAAAAATAAGCCCAGTAGACCCATGTTTATATTGTGAAATATGTTTGTTTGGATCCCAGGAACATATCCACAAAAGGGTTCCAGAGAGTTCGAGGACACCCTGTATATAGATATAAGCATTATTTTGGAAAACATTAAAATTTACCACAAATACACTGTTTGGGGTCTCTTATATTCGTTTGCTCAACCCTCAAAAGAACACAAAACAACAAGACAATTATAACAACTATAAAAATATGGATGTGTCATTTTACGGTGTTTTTGTTTGTATTTTGTTTTGGCAGGTAAAGTTACATGTCGTGGATTCATCGGTATAATTAAATAACTCAAAACTGCTATAGCGACAAACATTTCAGTTCTAGAATTAGATATGTTTTATGAAATCCTGGTAAACCCTTGTGACCGATTTATAAATCAAACAAGATCGATAAAGGAATACAATATATAAGTAATTGAAGATATGTCCAGTTTGTGTATTTGGAATGTATAAATTTGGTGTAGGTAAATTTAAAAATTATGAATTGTAAATTAATTACTATGGTATTTACATGTGTATGCCATAAAATCCTTCCTTAGTTCATGATTTCAAGGGAAAATATAATCAAGAGTTTATAATTGTATCTACAGAACCCGTGGTTTATTACTATACCCCTAAGTAATAAATTATATTTTAACTGCTCAGAGTTAATTTTACCCACAGAAGTAAGATTTTATGATCCAGATCTATTGACGAGGGTTAAGTGTACTAAGTCCTTTAAACCATAAAATTGTTTTCCCCTATCAGCGTGTGTTTTAATGATAGTATTTTACTTCATATTCTATTTTCATTAACTTACTCTTCTTAATAACCGATTCCTGTCAAAAACATTCTTAACATATGTATTCTTGTACTACATTTTAAACAATTTAAATAAAACACTTTGATGTCATGTATTTCACTTAAAATACAAATCAAAGTGTTTAACTAGTTTTTTAATCACGTTTTATTAATTAACAAGTTATGTATTAATAACTTCGTTTGGTCTCTTAAATACGAATTTACCCCAGATAATTATTTTCTGACAATCTAATAAATCATTTTGTTTCAAGAATATTACTTACTTCTCAGGTAATGCCGACGACTCGATGACCATGATATGCCGTAGCCGCCAATGCCCAATACCTCTTGTTCCGCAGTGCGTCTTCCAATTTGTTTTGGCTGTCCTTTAAAGCTTCTCTGAGGGAATCTCTCATTCTGTTCTCCGAGGTGCACTCCAGCAGTATGTGGCCTATGGTCTCCTCTTCGACGCCGCACCTCTCGCATCTGTCTGTTTCCTTCAGTCGAAATCTTCTTAGGTAGCTGTTTGTCACCGCGTGTCCCATTCGAGCTCTTGCCATAAACTTAGCAACGCTGCGGGAGACCCCTCTATACCAGTTTGGTGCGGTAGGTGTTTCCTGGATTTTAAACAGAGACCGTCCAACAGTTTCTTGCTTCCATCTCTCAGTCCATTTCTCCATTACAAATCTTTCAATCTTCCTTTTGCATTTGCTGAGAGAGAATTTTGTGGGTGGGACCGGGTGCATCTCAGCCGCACTTTTAGCTATTTGGTCCGCCAGTTCATTTCCCTGCAATCCACAGTGCGATGGGATCCACTGGAAGACTATGGTTTTTCCAGTCCCCTGTAGGGCTCCTAAAAGGCTCTTTATTTCACTCGTCCGGAAGTAGTAGTCGTCAGGTGTGTTCTTTTGAATTGCCTCAATGGCCGACTTAGAGTCCGTAAGAATACATATCCTTGAGTCCGGCACCTGCCCGCAGCCCACCAGCGCAGCATTGAGGGCCAACAATTCTGCATCCATGCTCGATGCCGAGTTTGCCGGTGCGTAGAAACGTTCTTTTGTTTTGTCGTTATAATAACCTGCACCAGATTTAGTCTGCTTCAGATCGACGGATCCATCCGTGTAGATCCTCGTGTGGTCTCGGTATCTCTCCTCTATCATTTCCAGTGTCTCTGCTTTTAGTAAATTTAGATCTTCGGAGGTACTTTCGGAGTTTCCAGATGGTAGTTCGGTGTATGCTGTGACCTCCGCTTCCCTCCATGGTGGCCAGCTGTGTACCATTGGTATAGGTTCCGGTATAATTGATTCTGCAAACATTTTCATGGCGTCCACCCGACACGTGAAAGACTGTCTGGTTGTTGTCGGTGCCAGTGTGAACAAGGGGTGATCATTTGGGAGAGTCTGTGTCTTGATCCATTTGGTCAAAATGTTTTTTTCTATAAGGAGGTCAATAGGCTCAAGGTCTGCTTCAATTTCCATTGCCGCTATTGGAGACGTACTTGGGCAGCCCAGTATTATTCTGACGGCGGCTGATTGGATTTGCTGGATCTTTTTTAAGTGCATGCATGCCGCAGAGCCCCAAACTTCGCTACAGTACATTTTAGGCCGCACATAGGAGGAGTAAAGCATCCTGAGTGTTGATGTGTCCGCTCCCCAATTTCTGGTTGCAACTGTTTTGATGGTGTTTACTCTTTTGCTGCATTGATTTCTTACCTCGTCAAGAATATTATAAATGTAGAAAAGTTTCAAGGAATATCCATATAATAATATGTAATTTATAGCCTAGTATATATTGTCCCGTGCTACATAAATAAATAATGCTAGAGATAATGTTATAAGGATCTTTTAACCAAAATGTTAAACAAATGTATTTTAAATAAACTTTGTTGCAGACAAAAATATATCTTAAACTCTAAAATGTAAACATGTTTAAGCATCTAAGTTACAGGGGAAGTGTTTCATTTAGATCACAATGTTGCACAAGAATACAAATGTTAAGAATGTTTTTGACAGGAACGGGTTATTAAGAAAAGGAAGTTAATAAAGTTAGAATATTGAAGTAAAATACTATCAATAATAACACACGCTGCTTGGGAATTTTTTTTAAAGTTTAAAAGACTTAGATGAAGGAGTACACTTAACTCTCGACCATAGATCTGGATCAAAAAATCTGACTTCTGTGGGTAAAATTAACTCTGAGCTGGCAGCAGTTAAATGTAATTTATTACTTAGAATAGTAATAAACTATGGGTTCTGTAAATGCAATAAAATTATAAACTATATTTTTTCTTAAAATCATTAACTTATTAAAGTTAGAATAGAAATCGTATCACTGTTACTGTTCTGTTGGAAACAAATATTATATTTTACTTTAACAAAACAGGCTTCGATTTATATTTGAAAATCACAATATTTTGTATACTGATAACTTAGTACTGAGCAGTGTTGCATAAGAAATCGCTGGGTAATCATTCCGAAGAAAAATAAACTTTATTGTTGACTACTGTGTTTTTTTTTTTTTAATGTTCCAATTGTAGTTTAACACCGTAAAGTTAGTTTTACGTACAACTAGTAAAGTCAAAAGAACAACATCTGAAAACAAAATTTCTATAAGAACTAAAAATAACTTCAACGTTCAAATTTATTTTCCACCCTCTAGACATTCTATTAAGATTGTCCGAGGCTTCGTGTACACCCTGTATTTATGTAATGAAGTTACTGTCAAGAGTTATTAGGTCATTTGTGTCTGCAGTGTAATGTTAATATCTTCTCTGTATTTCCAGTCAGGTTTTTAATCTCACTCTTCACTTGATACTTAAAATTCTGCTCACTTTCTCTATCTTTCTATTTACCAATGAAAAGAGCTTATCAGCTTGAAACGTGCACAATTACGTCTGGATCCTTATTATGTGATAGTGAGTATGTACAAAGTTAAATGAGACTTTAAAATGATAGTTTTTCATACTCCTATGCTATTACAATGGGGAAATAAAGGTTAAGTAAGTATTGAGTTTTGATGAACTACTGAATAAACCAATGAACACTTTCTGCCAAATTCGATAATTTGATGTATCATCGTTTTTGAGATCTAGATATCTGTACAGAGAATAATAAAAATGGAACAGAGTAACTGTCAACTTTGTATTCGATAGATGTACGACCAATATATACGACAACGATTTTATAAAATCAAAGGGAGAACACCGTATGACTAGATATGATAAACAAGTTGTTACTTAATCGCTTGTCAAGGCCATGTCCTACCTAGTAAAAAGTTTAATGGTTCTATCTAGGATTTAGTTCGAATCCCAAATTCATTGAACGATAATTAAAATAGAATATGTTTTACGTTGTTTCATTTATAAATCCTGAGAGCAAACTGACATTGTTGCCAGATTTATAAAAAAAAATCACAAAAAGCGTCAATGTTACCAGATATATAAACGTTTCTCATGAAAGCTAACTGACAGTGTACCACATCTGTAAAACGTTTTCACAGAAGCTGAATAAACTAAATACACTATCAGAACACCAAAATTATGATAGACTGTATTCCCACGTTTGAATCACAAGATATTATAAAATATTTTGTTATTCTCTTTTACATCGTCATATATTACATACCATTAACTGTCAGTTGTATGAACAATTAAATATTAAATCAATTCTATGTTAAATAAAAAGCCTCACTCATATGATATTTTTATAAGTTTTTTTAATGACCTCAACAAAATTTCATGCTGAATTCTAAGAAATCGAGCTACGCTTTTGACGTGACAAACAAATTTAAAGACTGACTAATTGCGAAAGAGTTGAATAGAACAGAATCCAGTTTCTCTCGGTCAATCAAATACAGTATAGTTTAAAGGACATGGTAGAACTTATTGTAAGAATAATGTTAAGAGATCAGCTGATTGTAACAATAAAAAAGCTTGAACTTCAGTGTCTGGGATACTTAGCACGCGTAGGTATATCAGTGGTTCTTAGAAAGTAACATTGTTATCTGGTTCGAATGACGCAAAAGTTATTCAACAATGCTAATTTAAATTTCCGGAAGCACAATGAAACTCGTCTGTTGCTCGGCAACACGAACAGGTGAATAATTTGAAATGGTCCACAACAACCAGTATCAATTCCAGACACGACTTGAATAATTCAAAACATCTCTGTGAGTTCAGTGATGCAAAAATAATCACCAAAGAGCAAATATACACCTTGTACATCAGGGTAAACTAACTTCAAATCATTTACAGTGAGTTTGAAAACTTACTTTGTAGGAACATTTTGTTTAAAAAAAGAATTAAATTTTCTATATTTGTATGTATTTTAAAAACTACCTAATAGACGATGAAATTAACCTTGATTTCGATTTAATACTAGAAGTTCATTCGTTATAAAAATATGCATACTTTTATTATAACAAAAATAATCTATATAAGAAAATTATGTTGTTTTAGAATTCGTACAAAAATAGCATTCTTAAGTAAATTTAAGCAATTTTTGCGTTTTTAAAATAAACTTAAGACTGCAAATTGAATTAGTTTGTCACAGAGTGTTTCCAAAAATCATTTAAAAATTTCAAGAAAAGGTGAACTACTTCAAAATAAATAAAACAGTTCCTCTAAGCATGTCTAAAATTCTTAGATTTACATTTAGCCTCCATTTTGTGTTTAAAAATTAGTTTAGAGTTAAAACTAACACTACTACTACACACCTACTACTACTACTAACATCTACTTAGTGTTGTAAAGATCCAATTTGAAAAAAATAATAAGCTGATTTTCTTTATTCGTTATAAAATTATGGCTGTTTAAATTTTTTAACGTCTAATATCTTGAAACCCGTTAACTTTACCAACGCTTAAAAGGGACAAGATATTATTATTATTTAAAGGAAAAAAATGTTTTTTATTCTTTCTGTAGCTTAAAATGTAACTGAGAAGAAATCGGCAGTCAGTGAAAATACGCCTTTATGGATTTATTTTGAATGAACCACGCCAAATTAAAGACTTCTCTAGTCTACAGATTTTGTTTAAAAATTAACTAGCTGACCCGTGCTAATATTTCGCAAGTTCGGAGTAGGCCTACATTTACCTGATTTAACACGTTGATTTAATCCTGTTAATTAAGTTTATTTATTTACATTGGTTTATAAATAACAGTTTCCCTATACAATCTTACAGTGTAAACAATCTAACTAACAGCTGTCATGCTAGTCAAACAGATGGTTAATAGATGGCACCTTTCATTAGGAACATACAGAGTATAATATAAAAGTTTTTGTAATCAATTTTTGTTATTAAAACATGAATTTTAAGCTGTTTGTCTATTTTTCCGGTGTAGCGGTTAAGGAAAGCTTTAAAATGATGCCTTATTCATGTAATTTGATGATGTATCAAGGAAGTTATGGCGTACCGACAAAAAAATGGTCTTGAGAAATAATATATGCGATGTCCATTATTAAAAAAAAAGATTAATTATTTTTTCCTGTTAAAATTTTAGTTGTAGGCAATCACCAAGAATTTTAATTGTCATATGATGTTGTTCTAAAAATATAACCATAAACTGTTTTAAAATGTGTTTCCGTTATCAACATTATTTTATCAATTAATCAAGTGGTTTCGATTTGGAGATATAAAAAATATTAAAAAATACATACACTTCTTCCAAGTGTAGTTTAACACCGTAAAGTTAGTTTTATGTACAAAATTAGTAAAGTCAAAAGAACAACATCTGAAAACAACATTTCTATAGGAACTACAAATAACTTTAACGTTCAAATTTATTTTCCACCCTCTAGACAGTCTATTACGAAGGTCTGAAGCTTCGTGTGCACCCTGTATTGTTGTAATGAAGTTACTGTCAAGAGTTATTAGGTCATTTGTGTCTGCAGTGTAATGTTAATATCTTCTCTGTATTTCCAGTCAGGTTTTTAATCTCACTCTTCACTTGATACTTTAAATTCTGCTCACTTTCTCTACCTTTCCATTACCAATGAAAAGAGCTTATCAGCTTGAAACGTGCACAATTACGTCTGGATCCTTCTTATGTGATAGTGACACTTATGTACAAAGTTAAAATGAGAATGTGTGTGTGACTTAGGTCGAAAGTATTACATTTCTGATTACCTTAAAACGACAAAAATGAACTGTCAAATAATGAAACACTACTTTTACGTTTGTTTAGTCAAACATTATGAAATATTGTATGAAAAGTCAAACTATCGATCTATACAAAGGTTTAATTTAAAAGAAAAGTATACAGATTTCACAGTTTTAGAGGTTTAATAGTTAATTATCCAGCTTAAAAACTTAAGTCCGAAACCGTCAGTTTAGGATTGAGGATATGAAGCTTCAATATATCCAAATAATATATTCATTCTTATATTGTCCAGGCATCTAAACTGTAATATAATAGTACAGTACCTAATATTTTTCTGTCAGTGACTTCTTTTTGTTAATTTATTTGACGCGTTTTGGGATGTCTACAATGTTCGGAGAGCGCACAGATGACTGACAGGCAGTCGGTAACCATAAGGTTACACCTATCAACTGTATTTTAAATGTGTAGTTCTTTTATGTGTTTTGTTCTTAATGTTTTAACTGCAGATGATGATGGGATAGGTATCCCGAAACTCATCAAATAAATTATCTAAAACAGGTCACTGAAAGAAAAATATAAGGTACTAGACTATTATATTTCAATAGGTCGTATCATTATAATTAATGTTTCAATAATATTATGTTCAAGTCCAAACCTTGAAAAAAACTCGTATTAAGTTGAAAACTGTTTTTCTTAAAACTTCCCATTGATCGGACTTGAGCTAACTTTTAATGGGAAAAGTATCCGAGAGGCTGAAAGGTGATAGTCCAGCGTACTACAGTTGGAACCTTGTAGGTTACTGGATAAAGATTTACCTGCACGATAGTCTGTTTACCCCGTCTTCATTACAACGATTTTCTCTACAAAATGTAATTCATACCTTTTTCCTGAGAATAATCGTTCATGAGATATCGCGATTTCAAACATAAATACGAGCGTACTACCTAGCAGCTTGTAGAAGTCATCAGGCGATGAATAAAAGCCAGATTGATGTTAATGTATTGGCTTGCGTATGGATGTCTACTCAGTCAAATACATAAAACTCCTCATTTAAAAATAGATAATGGAACTGTCTGTCTCCGATTTCGTTCAGCCATATTATAACCTTGATACACATTCACGAATCTGCTTCCTACTCTATTGCCATTGCAAAGATGGTCTAGTACCAATATTAAATAATTGGTTGTAATCAAAGTTTTGTTTCTCATTAAGTAGTGTTGTAACTCTCTTCGATGTTATCTCAATTAAACTTTAACTGAAAGGTAACCAGGCGCGTTTAAGAACATTCTATAAAACTATTATTGTTCAAGAGAGTACATATACCAATACAAAAAATAACGGCCATTATTCACTTAGATTTTCAGATGTCTGTTGAAAACTCTATTTAACACTAAAGAAAGAATCATACGTAATGCAAGTTTACAGTTTATATTAAAAGCTATATTGAAAAAAGTAGATGAAACAATTTGAGATATTAAAAATATGAATTGAAAATGAGTTGTTTATAATTTAAAAAAAGAATTTACATATTCATTATGATTTCTGCCATATGATACTTCTTTTTATTATTTCAAGTTTTAAATTAAATTTCCCCTAATTCTGTAAAACGATCTCAAGCTGTTAAACTTGTTGTTGAGGTGATAAATCCTGAACTTAAACCAGATTTAATCAGTTAAATAAAACAATAAAACCTGTTTCGATAATTTTTGACATATTTCTTATTAAAATAATCCTTTGAAACTATTTATATTTATATGAGCCATTTTTATTGAGACTATTTTTAAACGATAATTTGTGCATACAGGTTACTTTCAAGAAACTTAATATGTACAATATCAATGAACACTTGTGTTGAAAATAAAGTTTCTTACCTTCTTCCGTCACGTGACCTCTTCTTTATATTCTTTAGTTACGCGTTTCGGGACTTTCAACCCAAAAACCCAAGACATATAGAAGACCAAACAGGTGTGTATAGATTGACTTGCGACGATTGCGAAAAGGTTTACATAGGCCAAACCGGGAGAACATTTAAGACTCGATTTAAAGAACACTTGCCAAAAAGATCAATTTCAGGCAACAAATCGAATTTTGCCCGCCATCTAATTGATGAAAACCATATTTACACGAGCCTGGAAAATAACCTGAAACCAATTAAAATATGCACCAAAGGGAGATATATGAACGCAGTCGAGGAGTACGAGATCTATAAGGCGTTCAAATCTAAAGATGTAAACGGCGAACACCAGTTATTAAACGACCAGCTGAGTTTTGACTCGAATACGTTATACGATACGGCGATAAGAATCCAAAAAGCCCGCTGTAAGAACAGGTTCAGAGTGCGCGAGACAACAGATTGACAGTTGCCGGCCGGTCGCCAGAAGGTGTACACCTAAACGTGAAATGTGCTATGTGTGTTCTGTGTAATTTAATTTTAATGTATGACGACCTCGATTGAGTAATTTTGTGTCTGAAGATGGGATAAAAGTCCCGAAACGCGTAACTAAAGAATATAAAGAAGAGGTCACGTGACGGAAGAAGGTAAGAAACTTTATTTTTAATAAATCAGTGATCTGGATACTGAAAATGAATTCATTACTTGTGTTGAGTTTCATGTCAAAACAGTTTGTTACAGTTACACCACAGCTTGTCCTTTTAAAACAGCATCATGGAATACAACAGGAAAGCTCAATAAAGAAAAGCTAGTATATTCACAAGTTTATTATATTTATAAATTTTAAAATTATTATTTTCATGGGTTAAGCTTTCATTGTATTGTGTTATTTACTTTGTGTCTCTAGTTATGAACTATTTTAACTAATATTTAACAGGGGTTTACCCAAACGTTATTTTACTTCTTTCCAATATTTGTTTACTACTTTATGCAAACACAAATATAAACGATTGTTTGCTGTTAAAATGGAACTGTAAGGTTGTTCAATTTTATACTGTTTTCACCATGTTATGTGAATTTGTGCGACTTTACCATGTAAGATAATTTGAATTTCCATTATGTAATGTGTCTGACACGTGTAAAATTATTTGAAGGTTAAGTTTTAATTTATGGGAGCTTCCACCAGATTCGACTCACGAATAAAATTTTGCTTGACAAGTGGGCTAACTACAAATGAAACTGCGTTGAAATAATTACAGAGTTTAAGTCAAATTATTGTTAGAACTTTCAAAATAGTTTCTACAATGAATCATTCAAAGTGATACAAATCATAAAAAAATTAAAGATTGAAACCTCAGTTTGCCATTCTCAATTAAAACATAGATTAACAGAAATTTATAATATTCATTCCTAAACAGCTAGCAGAAAATATAACAACTATTCTAAATACCCACTCTGGCGTTTTCAGATATTTTCCTGACAGAACCTTTGGTCACAAATCATAATATATCCTTTTCACAGAATGTACTGAACTCCCTCTCTCTTCCTCTGGAAATTGGAGTATTCTGTATGTAAATACTAATTTACTTTACTTCTCTGGTTTTCCATTGTTAGAAAATCAACCACGCTGTATCTGCTACGCGTAAAGTTAGTCAATATTTCACTTCAAAGGGTTTAGCATGTAATTGTTGCAATGCTTTTATAACACATGTTCGCCAAGTTTCTATTGGTTGTTAATACCACAACAAATTTTACTCCAACTATTTCGATTACTAAGTAAAGTGGCTATTATAAAATCAGCAACTTAATGTAGGCTATAATGGTTTATATTGTATACGTGGTATTTTGTAGCAGAACTATTGTTAGTTTCAGTGCAATCTATACATTTATTTTAGAGAGCATTAATATTTTAAAAAAATTATAATTTAAAGTTTTAGTTATTTATTTCCCCTTTGTATTTTGACAAATTGACTTCTATTTTTCCTTACCAATAAATTTTTCTACAAGCTTGCATAAATTAAAAAACTGAGAATTGGATATAACCCATTATTTATAACTCTATTGTCAATTTAAAATGAGAGGTGTTTTACAAATTAATATTGTCAATATTCAACACATATCTCTATACATTAAGATCATTTATACAAAATTGTACTAGTAAAGAAACTATTCCGGTCGGTTATGCGTGCTGACATTAGCTTTTATTTTTACAATATCACCAAAATATAAATTTACTTAAAAACAACAATTTACCTCTAAAACAAATCGATAAATAACAAAACGTAAAAATCTGTTCCCAAATCAACAAACTTTATTACCATCGTTTTTCTGTCAAAGGTCTTGCTGATTGCCACTCCCACCTACTTCCTTGTTTGTCTTACGCAACTCAATACATTTACAGCAAAACCATTAGATCTACAATTGAATATAACTATCCCTAGTAACAAACATCCTTTACCTTATCCAACAACAGTACTATTCGTAACAGAGGTCAATTTAAATTAAGGCGACTTGACCAACTTAGCAGGAATACGATTTCCACAGAAATTTGTATCAAAACATACAGATAGAAATAATTAGTCACAAACACCGATGAAAAAGTTACAGTCGATTAAAATGTTAATTGCACAATGCATGTTGGAAAAACTGAATTTATGTGAAGTTATTGAACTGGTTTTTGATCAAAGAAAATACACCCCATTGAATTAAATTAAATAATAAACACATTTTTGAGCAGTAAAATGTCATTTGTCATTTTATAATATTTTACTTATAAATAAATATAATATTATACCAGATCTAGATTCTTATATTTAGTTTTGTGTTTTACAAATATTAATTCAGTTATTTGAATTATACAAACATTAATAATTGGTGTCCCAAAGATTAAATAATCTTTCTATTCTAAAACCAATACAATCTTTACAGCTGATGAATTCATCCAGTAATTCCATAATGTATAATGGCCAGGTTTATACCCTGTAATAAAATATATGATATCTTCACCTAAATAACAGTTTTCTCATAAATATAAATGCAGCCATTTCAAGGTCTAGATAACAGGGTCAACCGGTAAACCAATGCAATTAACTTTTATCGTATCATGCGTACAAAGCAGTAACTTTTTACAGCACACGTTGATCACGCATAGGAAGCAAAGACACGCGAGACTTCGTCTTTATACGTTCAATAAAATTATAACGCCTGTGGCGGAGAACAGAGTATAATTATACTAACTACACTTGGATAATTTATTTATAGAGTACCATTTATGTTTTGTTAATTGTAATTATAGTAAACTAGCTGACCCGTACGGCGTTGCCCGTGGTGGTTGGTATTTTCAGTCTTTTTAACGTAATTGTATTCTTTTTAAGTGTTCAGTCAGTGAGTGGTATTTGGCTTTTATATATATAGATCTCAAATAATAAAAGCACTATTGTCATAATAATAAAAGATCTGAAATACCCCCAAACCCCTCCTAAAATTACGAAATTTTTCAAACCCTTTCTTAGTGAGCACCTATGGCCCTAGAGGAAGCTACATACAAAATTTCATTCCAATCCGTTCTGCAGTTTTGAAGAAATTGTGATTTAATAACTTTGATCCCTCCTAATCCATCCTAAAATTTCGAATTTTTCGAAACCCTTTCTTAGTGAGCGCTATGGCCCTAGAGGAAGCTACATCCCACATTTCATTCCAATCTGTTTGGTAATTTTGGAGAAATCGTGATTTAGTAATTTTTATTGAAGAAGTCATTTTTTAATAACTTTGATCACCCCCCTAAAATTTCGAATTTTTTCAAACCCTTTCTTAGTGAGCACCTATGGCCCTAGACGAAGCTACATACCAAATTTCATTCCAATCCGTTCGGTAGTTTTTGAGAAATCGTGATGAGTGAGTCAGTGAGTCAGTGGGTTTTGGCTTTTGTATATATATTGATGAGGTAATATATTCCAAGATAAAAAGTAACTTTTATAGTTATTTTATAATTATGCATTGAATCAATAATGTTTTATGAATTTCTTCCAATAGACATTTAATGCTTTTCTACGTGAAACTTGATGCTTAAGAATTTCAGTTATAAAGTTAGATTTAAAAGTAATAAAGATTTAAGGCAATGGAAAATGAGAGGTTGATTTAATAGAACACCTTTAAGGAAGCGTTATAATACAAGTAATAATAAAAAGAAATGAGAAAATGGGGAAATGAAAACAGTTATTCAATAATTTATGTTTGCCTTTGATAAGGATTTAATCACCATAAAAGTTAGTTTGGAAAAATTTAATATTTCATTTAAACCAGAATATATTTTCCCCCTTTACAAATTTTCATAATTTGACATTGCTTTTGGCATATATTTAGTCAGAACACCGTAAGTTACTGAATTTAATTTAATCAAGCGTTTCCTCCATGGCAGTGTTTAGTTAGTTTTAAATTTTCTTTGCTGAAACGTAAATTTCATTTTTTATGACGGGCATAATGAATAAATTAGTATTTGTTTTTGGTTGTTTTAATAAAGAACTTATAATCTTGAAAAGAGATTTTTTTTAACTATAAATTTAATATTTATCTAAGCCGCCATTGCTTTAAAATTGTATTACATATTAATAATTATTACCTTTCCCATTGTTATAATGTACGTTAACAATATTATTTAAAAATTATTTCTACAGTTTACAAGAGTAGTTTAAAATTTTAGAAAAGTTTTAAAGCATACGGTTTGTGACGTATAAACGTAGTTTTACCTTATACATTCTAGTCACGCCCAACTAGGGTGTGGAAACTATGACTGGCCGATGCTAAAATATAAGCTTATTATTGTTGAATTCGTTCAGTTGTTGCCTTGCTTTAAAAATGTAATAATAAATTAGATGTGATATTTGTGGCTGAGTAAAATTTATTTGTGGCAGTAAAAATAGTACTCTTGAAAGTTCCTCAGGCATCACTAAGTAGTTTACTCAATCTGTCCAGTTAAATGAAATATATTTATTTCATGAGTTCGATGAATCCAATTGTTTACATAGGAAATACAACCTTTGAGATATCCGATTTGGTGTTCCTTTTGTAATTACTTATATATATATATATTGTACACTGCTCTAGTTGACTAGCCGTCAATAATAATTAATTTATTAAATTATTCATATTCAATTAAATTTTCATGGTGCTTCTTCAACAAATTTGTATTTGACCAAATTAATATCAATAAACTGTAATGTTTATCTACATTTACAGCTGAAGTTTTTTCTTTTTGCGAATTTCCATTAATGTTTATTATCAGGCCTGAAATCTACATATACTAAATATTTAGTAACTGTATTTGTTATAAATTAGATAAAAAAAAAAAAATAAATAAGAGGAAACTTTTTATACTCATTAAACCAGTATTTCAATATGAATTTGTTGAAATACTAAATATTAGTTGGTCAGCAATCATGTAATCTGGCAAGCTAATTAATAAGAATATCATGATAAAAAAATATGTATTTATTTTCCATAAATATAATACCCATAGCGAATTAAAGTAAAACATGTTCTTCGAATTTATTCTTGAATTGTATATATTAGGTCTACCTTAAAAAATAATCCCACTTCGTAATCTTGTGGAAACTTTGTAATCTACAATCGAGTTTAAGCTTTTCAGATCCTACCATTGCGCTGTTAGTTACAAATAAAAAACGTAGGTAATTGGTTAGTTATTTAAACAAATATTAACATATTCTCTAACGTCCTTTATACTTTAGTAACAAATTAAACTCTTGAATTGTTATATTCCAATTCTTTTAAGTGACACATGAAAGAAATGATAACGTGTCGATATCTGGTGGAATGCACACAGTTCTTTGTTACGCTGAAGGTTTGGACATCGAAAGGAAATTAAATTCCACTGTATCTTCCAGAGAAATAGTTAGGATTCAAAGGCACAATACTCTAATTTAAGTTTCGACCAATTCAAACAATAAATAACATATATCATTGATGTGTGAAACTCCATCGACATTAAAGGTGTGTT
>JAGFPH010002073.1:80869-103659 GCA_018207615.1 Philaenus spumarius | reverse complement strand
TATACCAGATAGTTTTAAATCATCATAAGGGTTTGGGAAGGGCAAACATCACTTAAAACGTATTTTTAAGTAATATGTGCATTCTCCAGTTGAAACCAGAATCTATTGTAATTCTTAAGTTTTGCATTTCTTTAATTTGTTTTATAACAATACCTTGTTTACACGAAGGGGAGTGATAAATTAAATCCTCATCAAATTTCTTTTCTTTTCTAAGATTAAACATGTATTATTTTAGTCTTTTCGCTGAGTACCATATATTGAGAATTAAGTCAAAATGACAGTTAATTACAGTAAGTCCTCCTGAATTAAAGATTTTAATATGTAAGGTGGAGCTTTGATTGAAAACTTAGTATTATCTGCAACAGCGGTTAAAACGTCATTAAATTTAGCAGAGCATAAATAATTTAAAAATAGTATAGAATATATTATAATAACTAAAAAAATAAGTGTCAACAGTATTGATCATGAAGGACACCATGCCGTAGAACCCCTGCTGGCTAAGACAGCCCGATATCTTTACACACTGTTTCCTATTAGATAAGTAGCTCATGAAATATTTGTGTGGCATTCCACAACTTATTAAGGACTATCGTTTGGTCAACAGTATCAAATTTATTTTTTTTATATATATCAAAGTGCTGAAGATTTGAAGCCTTCATTCACAAATCATAAATATTTATTCGCCAAAAATGTATTCAAGGTATCATCAGTACCGAGCCTAATTCTAAAACTAAATTATGTCGCAAAAAAACACCGTAACATAAAAAGTTTAAGATTTTTTTAACTGTTACTTCTAATATTTTAACGCGTTTTAGATTAAGGTGAATTATTTTAATAATAATCTATTAATCGCAATAGTAATAAAAGAAGTAC
The DNA here is from genome assembly GCA_018207615.1 of Philaenus spumarius. Taxonomy (NCBI): domain Eukaryota; kingdom Metazoa; phylum Arthropoda; class Insecta; order Hemiptera; family Aphrophoridae; genus Philaenus; species Philaenus spumarius. Next base: position 102,786 of record JAGFPH010002073.1, on the reverse strand, counting down.
AGTAAAAATTAAAAATTTTATTTTCCCCAGATCAAAACACTTATTGAAGTGAAATTTCCTACTTCAGTTCTTATCATGTGCTACGGATTCTCGGGCAGGTAATGGTATTTGATAACACTTTATCTAATAAAAAAAATAAATTCATCAAATTGGTTCAGCATGGGGTATCAAACAGTATGGAATTCAAAGTTATGTCTTAGAAAGAAACAGAACTGTGCAACGAAGACCACATTGCAGGCCCTTGTTTGAATTCAAACTAAATTAACTTTATTGGTTCTTCTTAGGGAATAATTTCAAAACATTTTTAACCTTATTTGTGTAGTAAAATGTATACATTAATAACATATTAAATGTTTGGGATTGCATTTTAGACTTTGATGACGTATTAAGCAGAATGATATTTACCTAACTTAGGCCTATACTTATATTGCCTCCTAATGAATAATCTATATAGTTTTAGTTTGTTATATTTTTGTTAAAATTAGAAAATAAGTGTATATTAGTAAATGAAATTTAAATAATAATAATTAAAAAAATAATATAGTATAGTTCAATGTTTTTCCTTTTTATTTTTGTAGTATTCATATTTTATTGTTAATTTATTATATTAAAGACACAATTAATCACGAAATCGTCTAGTTAATTCCATCTGTATATCATATTTTTTTTAAATTTAATGTCCATTATTTCTCCCAGATCAAAACACCTAGGTCCCAAAATTCAGTGTCTATATTGGGTTGTAGGTTTTCGGGTAGATAATGCTTTTTGACATTAAACTATATGCGCGATAAATAATCAATTGCAAAACAAGCTATTCAGCTAGTATTTATTATAGTTAGCTAAAAACATAGGAAAAGCTAAAAAAGGATGGTTAAGCTAATAGTTGTTACTTACTATTAGGGCGTTGAAGCTTACAGTTACTAAGAGTTTGCGAAATCATTTACACGGAACTTTCAGCCAACAAAATACAACCACGACCTCCAAGAAGACAGGGACTATTAACAACTGTTTTGTATTAGGAGTCGTTATGTTTTCGTTCTTGTTTTAACTTTAATTAGAAAAGTTCTCGACAACCTTGATGTAACGGAATGTTAATTAATATTTACACTCTTCCTATTATATTGTTTCAAAGTATACAGTTTCAAAATATGAAGCCTAATCTAAAATCACTAGAACTTTCTGAATTAAGGTCATCAATAGTGTAGTTTTAATTTAGGAAATATAACTTTAATGTGGCTAATATATATATATTTTTTTTTATTCCAACTGAAATAACTATACATATTTTCAGTTTATATCTTGAATTTAAATGTGTGTTTACAGTAAGTCATTTCTGATATTTTATCAAGACCTATAATTCTTGAGTAAATAAATATTACTAATTTCACTATAAAATAAACCTACTCTATTAATTTCTAGATATAGTTATGGCAGAATAATAATTGTAACAACTATTCTTCGCTAAATGTGTATATTTTAAAACCAGCAGTGTCACTCGATCTCCGAGGACAAAGAACATAGAAATGAAGACTACTACTATTGCTTTAATTTTTAATTTTCCTGTGCATTTCATGAATTACAGTATACATTTATGGACAAAAGTAACTATTTTATAACTGTATTTAAACTTACATAGGTAAATTCAAAATTTAGAAATTAATTTTTAAAACGCAATTTAAGGATTTAAAATAAATATTTTTACCATGTAACCTTGTAAGATTGTGTTTTTTTTTACTGTGCCGCATATCGAGATTATGTTTTTTATTTCGTAGATTTGCGAGATAACAGTTTTGTATTGTGTTTCCTTGCGAGATTAAGTTCTTCAATTATGTAACGTTAAGAGAATATGTATTTTGATTTTGTATTTATGTGAGACTAGCTGCCCCGGACGGCGTTGCCCGTGGTGGTTGGTATTTTCAGTCTTTTTAACGTAATTGTATTCTTTTTAAGTGTTCAGTCAGTGAGTGGTATTTGGCTTTTATATATATAGATCTTAAATAATAAAAGCACTATTGTCATAATAATAAAAGATCTGAAATTATGATTTTAGTAACTTTGATCCCCCCAAACCCCTCCTAAAATTTCGAAATTTTTCATACCCTTTCTTAGTGAGCACCTATGGCCCTAGAGGAAGCTACATAAGAAATTTCATTCCAATCCATTCAATAGTTTTGAAGAAATCGTTTTTTAACAACTTTGATTCCCCCAAACCCCCCTAAAATTTCGAATTTTTTCAAACCCTTTCTTAGTGAGCACCTATGGCCCTAGAGGAAGCTACATACCAAATTTCATTCAAATCCGTTCGGTAATTTTTGAGAAATCGTGATGAGTGAGTCAGTGAGTCAGTGGGTTTTGGCTTTTATATATATAGATAACGTATTTTTTACAATGTAGACTTACGAGTATATATTATGTTTTATTTCTTAGCCTTGGTAGATTATGTTGTTTAATTTTGTAGGCTTGTGAGATTATGTTTTTTTTATTATTTATCTTGCGAGATTATGGGTTATTATTGTGTAGCCTTGTGAAATTTATACTTTTAATTGTGTAACGTTGTGAGATTATGTTTGTTTGTGTTTGTTTATTGTCTTTCCTTGCAAATGTATGTGTTTTTAATTGTGTAGCTTTTGCGAAGATAAATGCTTTTTATTTCGTAGCCTATTGAGATTATTTTTGTATTGTATAGTCTTGCAAGATTTTGTTTTCTAATTATAACCTTGTGATATCATTGTTTTTGTTATAGCATTACGAGATTCTGTATTTTAATTGTGTAGCCTTAAGAGATTATGTTTTTACTGTATGGCCTTTCGAGATTATGTATTTTTTTTATTGAATCATGAATGATATTTTGTTGTTACAATATAATAATTTAAGTTTAAGAGTGTATAGAAATAGAGTAAGAACAGTTTTTTGATTTTTCAAATCGGGAATTTTACATAGTTCGGGAACACTACAATTATTGAAATACTTAAAAAGACAGCATATTGTGTTAATCTAAACACCATATGGGATTTAAAATATTTAATAAAATTTAATCAACGCGTTTGTTAAAATTAAATTAGCTATTTGTTTTTCATTTTATAGATTTGATTGAGATTAATTAATTTAAAGTTTTCTTATACAAATTATTGTAGTTTTATTAAAAAGCAATACTTGTACTTTTATTATCTTATTGAAATGTGTTGAAAATAGTAACTATTAACAAAATATGGTTTATCTGATTTCTTGTCAGTTTATAGAATCACCCTATCAAAATTGGTATCTATTGTACTTATCGTACTTGTCTTGTTGTTTTAATAGATTTATTAAATCAATATTGGTGACAACCGTTTTAATTATACACACTTATTTCACCTTCCCGATGTATTTACCTGACAAATTACTTGTGATTTATTTATCATTATTGTGTTAACCAAAAATAAGAATATTATTTAAACATTCTTAGAAACAAAACAATGCAAAATATTATATGTTACTAGACAATAAACACAAACAGGCCTAATTAATCACAAACATTTCATTATAAATCCAGTGTGAACATTTCTAATATATTATGTTGTTATTCTACAAAAATAAGGCAGATTATGTCTTCCATACGTAATGGTTTCCTTTACATCAGTGAATTTATAACATGCAATTTAATAACTTTATTACAGATTACTAATGTCAGGAAGTTTTAACAAGAAAACTTCCTCAGAACTTTAACTTAAGTTATTTTCGCAGGAAAACTCAAAACTTTACGGAGTTACATTCTCAAGTTACCTACTTTGTTGTTCATTTGTTCATTCTCTTTTTTGTTAAAGTTAAAATGAGGAAATTGTTTTTAAATAATACTATATGCACCTAATCCAAAAGCTAGGATTATTGCAAATAAACTGATACATTATATTTAATAATAAACACTGACATTTTCTGTCACAAATGTCAGAGTATATTAATGCAATATTTTGTTATTGTACATAAATTAAATTTCAAATTTTGTTTATTTTGTCATACTAATTGATTGAAGTTATTATACCATTAATTAGTTATGTATAAAATAAAAACGCAGCAGTGAACAAAGTTTCATTCACATTCATGTAGCATGTGTACCTGTAGCTTGGTGTCTTAAGTAATTACAGCAAATAATGATCAGACTTCTCTGTTCCCAAACTGTAGATAACGAGTCCTTGAGTGCGGTGTACCGAGTGATGCTGTCCGTGCAGGCATACCAACATTAGTCTATTTAGTTGTTTTAATTTTCAAAGTGGTAACCTTTAACTGTAATGTATGTATAGAAAGTATTAAGAAAACACAACTTGATATATTTTGTGTTTATTGAAGGAATTAACATAAAATATGTAAAAGTGAGTCAAAGGGACTTGGATGAATTGAATGAGGACGGTTGTGCGTGGAAGTGCGAACTGAGTGGTAGTGTGCGTAGGAATAGTATACGACTAGATGCGAAAATGGAATAGCGTAATTTGTCTTTTAAAGATTTAATGCTTGTGCTTAATGATATTAGGACCTACCAGAAAAAAATGTTGGAGATTTTATTAAGTTGTATGAAACACTGCACGAAAGGTAGGAAGAAAATACCTACGAAAGGTAGGAATGGACAACATTTAGATTATATAAAGAAAATTGACGAATAAAATAATGAAAATTCTAATAAAAGAAATAAGTTGTGTTTGTTAGAAACTTGAGTAGAGTAATATCCCAGTAGAAATTGTGCAGAGCAGCAAAAAATACCCGAGGAAGAGAGTGAAATTGTCATAGATAAAGTTATGAAGTTTGATAAGGCGTTGGAGAGGGAAATAACAGACAACTTGGTAATACGATCGAAGAATGAGGTCCGTGAGTTATATTTACCATCTTTAAATAATGGCTGAGTATGTAGAGGGTAGTACAAACAGAGCAATGGATTGATAATTTAGGTTATATGACAATTATTAATATTTTCGCCATAATAAATTTTTTGCAGTGTTCGAGCTAACTTTGACAATTTATTTTTGACACTATGAGTTGATGAAGTTATCCAGACTTAATGGTTTTAACGAAAAATTAGTGGATGAAAAATTACGAATCCTGTTTTTATTGATAGACCTAATTGCTGAATTATAATTTGTTTGTTGGTGAAAATGTAAATCATCAGGCAGGTGGGTGTTGCTGTTTATGTTAAAAGTGGTATAAACATTATATACCGGGTGTCCCACGAAGAGGTCCCTATTTTTGAATTGATATGACAGACGTATAGAGCGCGCTACAGACTTGAAATTCTACAGTCGTGACTAACACATATGTAAAAGAAATACCCCTGAGTATCAGTTAATTCTGACTGATCCAAACAAAATGGCGGAAAAACAAAAAAACAACAAAATCAGCAATCGTATTTTAAGGGAAAAACCTACTTTTATTTAGAAAGGAACAGCTACAGCTGTTTAGACTATTTTAAATCTATCAGCTGACTGCGTGTATCCACAGCAATGAACATATTTGGTAATAAACATTGGCATTTATTATTAAGTTGCGTTGTAAAGTGTCTTATGTACCATGCCGTTTTCAACTGAGCAAAAAGTGAAATGTTGTTCCTGGGCTATTGCCTTTGAAAATGATTATGAAGCAATAAGGTGTTTTAGGGAAAGGTACCCAGGTGTAGTTCCACCGTCAAGGAAATCTATTCGTAAGTGGAAGACTATCCTACTAGAAACGGGGTCAATACAAAAAAAATACCATAGATCCTCCAACATAGAAAATGAAGAAATCGTATGTGCTGCTTTCATGGAATCTCCAAATACGCCTAATTCAGTAAGAAAGGTGGAATCTGCTACAGCGATATCGAAGTCATCTGTCCAAAGGTATGAAAAAAAGAACAAAATCAAACATTATAAAACTCATTTAGTTCACGGACTGCTTGAAGATGATCCTGACAGACGATTGGAATTTTGTTCGAAAATAATTGAAAAGACTGGCGTAGATAGCAAATGGCATGAAGGAATCGTGTTTTCAGATGAAGCGACATTTTATCGAACAGGAACTGTAAACAGGCATCATAATTGTCATTACTATAACACAAAAAATCCACATATCTTACAAGAAGAGAAATTAAAATCAACAGGTATAACAGTTTGGGCTGCTGTTACCAAGGATGGTGGTTTTTCGTATGACATATCCCGACAAACAATGACTGGAGAAAGGTATGCATCAGTTTTAAGCAATCACATAGTTCCTCATCTTTCTCAGCCTGAGATGAAAGACGTTTTTTTCCAACAGGACGGAGCTCCTCCGCATTATGCTAATGTGGCCAAAGCAGTTTTGGACCAAAATCTTCCTAACCGTTGGATAGGTCGTGGCAGCATCTTCACGAACTGGTCCCCAAGGTCTCCAGACTTGACTGTTTGTGACGTTTTTCTGTGGGGCTTTTTGAAGGAGAAGGTTTATTGTCATAACATTGCGACAGACGATGAACTAATGAGGTTGATCGAAGAGGAACTGTTGTTGATACCTCGAGAGTTGTTCAGCAAAGCGTATGATTGTTTTTTATTTCGTTGTCATCAGTGCATTGCGATCGATGGACATCAGTTTGAATAAGGTTTATGGATCAAATAGATTTAATTTATTTATGAGTTACTTATATCTTTAATTCCCTAACGTTGTTTAGTGCTTAGTACCATCGTTAAAATTCAATAATTATGTTGTAACACTTAAGCAAATAAAACAATTTTAACGAAAAGTACTATTTCTTTGATATCCTGCCATTTTGTCCTAATGTGTCAGAATTAACTGATACTCATGTGTATTTCTTTTACATATGTGTATGTTAGGACTGTTGAGTTTCAGGTTTGTAGAGTGTTCGGTGCATTTAATATATTAATTCAAAAATAGGGACCTCTTCGTGGGACACCCGGTATATTCAATAAATAAATAAAAAAAAAAAAAAAAAATTTCTACAGAAAGTGGGAAAATATGTAAAAGAAAAAGTGGATCGGTTCAGTTAGATGCAATTTATGGTTATGTATAAGAGAAATTTCTAATCTCGCCCTAGATAAAGGCCATAATTAATAATAAATGTTTCAAAAATCTAATCGTTATTGGTGGTATAAATAGTTATTCTAAAATATAAAAATTTGACGTTGATAATCTATATATTAAAAGAATTTATGAAAACTTGTGACAGTCAGTACGGTCATTCTATCCGGCCGATTTCCTTATTTTTTTTTTAAATTGCAGGTAATCATTCACAGATATGTCATCAAGCATTAAAAATCATGTATCTTTCGCCTTACAAACGTTATAATCAAATGCAAATTTCTGCTGTGTATTCTTTATGGGGTGTTTTTTTGGTTCTTTGTCCACTTTGCGTTCGTATACCGTCCATCCGATTGCTTTGAAATTTTGCATAGTAACACAGTTTAACCCTGGGAAGGTTTTAGGCCATTTACCGAAGTCCTAGGACATTAGGGCTACGCCCCAGTGGCCCTCAAAGTTTCAATGTTAATCTTATGGAAGAAAGATTTCTATTGATTTTATCAGGGGCACAAAAACAGCTGTTCGTATAAAAAACTTAGCAACACATCATGTTTGTTTACTTTCATTACCATAGCAACATTACTTAGAAAATTTGAAGAGTATTACCTTTTTGAGGTTACATTGACAAACTAAAAACAAACACAAACAAAAATCAACGAAAAATGCTAAGTATATTTTAATTCAATTCAAACATTGGTTGTTACAAACCTATTATATATAAAACAGCTAATTTGGATCAAAAACTGAACATAATCATTCACAGATATGTCAAGTCTTATATATTATCATCCGTTCAGCCGCTATTCACCCGAGAAGGAGCTCCGGTATACAATCCTTCAAATTTCCCATGTTAATCTTATGGAGATAATGTTTAAAGAGTTTGAGTCAGCTGCCAAATAAAACAGCTGATTTATGCTCGGTCACCTATGTACAAACGAGCCAAAGATTAACGAGATTCTTTATCGAATTTTCCACCTGCGAGCGAAGCGAAGCAGCCATCTGAGGCCAAAGGCCGAGCCGGGGTTGGGACGCGGAGCGTCCAGGGGCAGAGCCCCTAGTTAATTATAAAATGATAGTGGCGAGTCTCGGCCTTGTGTCAATCAGCCTCCATGAGTAAATAATGAGAATGCCAAATGTACCGATATGTGTTTGAAAGATTAACATGTAAAAGTAAAATTAGCTGTAAAGTAAAATCACTGATCATTATATGGCAGGAGTTCGGCTCAGTAGGGTGGAGGGGGTTCTGTTAGAATTTTTAAGGGGAGCGCGTAACTCCTATACCGCCCATGTTAAATTAAGCACATTTAGGCACATTTTTCTCAAAAAGTATAAGGGCTACATATATGAAAATTTAACACAACATTATTTACACCTTTTTAAGCAAACACATGCTCTTTGACCATTTTAAAAATACTAGATCATAAATTTTTATTTTTTTGAAAAAAAGACTATAAAAACAATTTTTTTATAGAATTTAAAATTTTTACACTGGGGTAATGTTCAGATATGGCCTTGATTTTGCATGTGTTTGTATAAAACAGTATAAAGTATGACCAGACAAAATTTCAACCTTTTATCTTTAATATTTACTGAGAAAAATGTACCTGCGTCAATAAAAACTAAAGTTTCGGGAAATTAGCGTTAAAGGTCAGATTTTACCTTATGATGAGTGTGGCTTGTTAAAACATCCCTGCTCCATAGTCTGGATCCTCTGCCTGATTTTCTTCTTCTTCCAGGTCCATTTTCCATTTTCTTCTGGCAATTCTGGCTTCTCGGGTCATGTTTTCGGCCGCTTTGTCGGATTTTTTCATTCGCAATATGTCAAAACTGCGAAGCGTGTTTACTGCTTTGTAGCTTAACTGTAGGCCTAGCAGTTTGTAAATAGCCAATTTACTTGAAAACCCATCATTGAAGCTCAACACAGAGTCATATACACCTAATCTGAAAGTGTCACGTCACACAAAAACATTTTTGGGGATTTTTGTCCAAACCACGTTATTAAAACTCTCATTTGGGTTTTGTGTTTTTTGGTGGAGGCACTTTTTTAAGAGATTTGGGTCTGCCAGGTCCTGATAAATCTTTTTGATTAAAACCATTATTTCATAAGGTAGTTTGTTTTTGTGTTTATATTCGAGGTGATTATCTGTAGCTTTATTGTAACCACACCAAGTGTCAGGTCCGGGGGGGCATAAGTTGTGCTGCGGGTTTTTATCGCTTGATATTTTATGAAAATATGTAGCCCACACATTTCTTTTCTTCTGTTCCAAATCAGAGCCTCCTCTTTTTATTGCCAAACCATAATATTCTTGTAATTTATAAATTTCTTTATCTGTCAGTCTGTTTCGACCACCTAAGCCTTTGCCGTCTTCTAATTTTTGCTTCCCAAATCCTTTTTTCAAATTTTTCAGCCGCGTACCCATTTGTTTTTTAACGTGATTGACACATTCAGCAGTAAATAATACAAACACAGCTGCTTGCAGTTGAGTTGTTAGCAGTGCCAACACCAACAAACACCAGAAACATAATTTCCCCGAATGTACAATATATTAGTTTGTTGTAGGTCTATGTTCAGGAATTCACGCGAGCTCATAGGCGTGACTTAGTTTGGGTTTTAATTTCTTTTAGCAGCTAAAAAATTTGTTTGGCCAAAAACCTTTATATTTTCTTAAAGAGAATACTTCAATGAATAAAAAAAACAAATAAAATAATTTTAGATTTTTTTTCAATTTTTTGGTGACGCGCTCCCCTTAAAGCTTTTTATTTGCCGTAGTTAAACAAGCTATTATAAACTTAATGTCTTGTCGGGTGACCATGAGACATGGTTATAATGAGAGAAATGTTTGTAAGTCGTATCATTTGTTTAACTCTAAAAAACGTTAAGTGAGTTTGTTGGTCAAGTAAAATAATCCAAGTCTTGATTATGATCACTATTTTTGTAGAAGAACAAAGAAACAAAATTGTTTGTATAAGAATAATAATAAAAAAGGGACCACTAGATGATAAGTTTCGATTGTATTATATCAGATTTAGGAATAAATTAAATTAGCCACCTAGAGCGCTATTGAAAAGTTAACTTTCCATAGAATATCGATAGGGATGGATCTTAAATGTAAACAATAAAATCTATACATATAAAAGGCAAAGCCCTCACTCACTCACTCACTCACTCATCATCACTAATTATCCCACTTTCCATGAAACTAGGGAGATGAAATTTGGCATGTGTATACTTTGTGATGTAAATAGGAAAACTAAAGAAATTTCATTTTGATATTCAAATTTTTAGGGGTAGTTTTGGGGGTTTAGGGGTAGTTTTGACTGATCACAGTTTCTCAAAAACCATACCACCTAGGAACTTTAAATTTGGTACAAATATTGCTCATAGGCACTAGAGGCACACGAAGAACGGATTTAAAAATATTTTGCCTGTAAGGTTTGTAACAACCCCTAAATCAATAAATTTTGTTTGTTATATATCTCAAAAACCTTACCTCCTAGGAACGTGAAATTTGGTACACATATTGTTCATAGGCACTAGAGGCACAATAAGAACGGATTTTAAAATGTTTGGCCTGTAAGGGTTGAAACAACCCCTAAAACAATAAATATTGTTTGTTATATATCTCAAAAACCAAACCTCCTAGGAACGTGAAATTTGGTACATGTATTTGCCACAGGAGCAAGAGGCGAACTAAGAAAGAATTTTATAATATTTGAAATTTAAGGGTTGAAACATCCCCTAAAAAGTATTGTTTGTTATAATTTTCTTAAAGCTGGAAAACTAAAATTGTTTACATTTATTTCTTACACGATACATATAAAAAGTAAACCTGTTTTAAATTTTGTGACGTTCTGCTAAAGGGTGAAAATGTAATAAAAACCCCTAAAACTATAAATATTAATTGAATACCGCCTAGGAACGTGAAATTTGGTACGCATATTGCTCATAGGAGTTAGAGGCGAACTAAGAAAGAATTTTAAAATAATTTTCCATTAAGGGTTGAAACAATTTCCTTAAAAAGGCTGAACATTTTTTCATTTATTTCTTATAAGATACATATAAAAAAATAAACCAGTTTTACATTTTGTCACGTTCTGCTAAGTAAAAATGGAATAACAACCCCTAAAATTATAGATATTATTTAAATACCGATTAGGAACGTGAAATTTATACACAAATTGCTCATAAGTGCTAAAGGCGCACTAAGAGGGGATTTTAAAATATTTATCTTTTAAGGGTTGAAACAACCCCTAAAACAATAAATATTGTTTGTTACATAATTATGTCAAACACCATACCGCCTAGGAACGTGAAATTTGGTACACATGTTGCTTATAGGTGTTAGAGGAGCGCCAAAAAAGGATTTTAAAATATTTTCCATTTAATGGTTGAAACAACCCCTAAACAATAAATAGTGTTTGTTATAATTTTCTTAAAGCTAGAAAGCTGAAATGTTTGTACATTTATTTCTTACACGATACATATACAAAGTAAGTTAGTTTTACATTTCGTTACGTGCTACTAGAGGTGAAAATGTGATACTACCCCTAAAAACAATAAATATAAATTTTTATACTTTCTTGAAAGCTGGAGAGCTTAGATTTTGTAAATTTATTTCTTACAAGATACATATAAAAAAATAAACCAGTTTTACATTTAATCACTTTCTGCTAAGGGTGAACATTTAATAACAACCCCTATAACTGTAAATATTAATTTAATACCGCCAAGGAACACGAATTTTGGTACACATATTGCTCATGGGCGCTAGAGGCGCACTAAGATAGGATTTTAAAATATTTAGCCTTTCAGGGTTAAAACATCCCCTAAAACAATAAATGTTGTTTTTTTACTTTCCTTAAAGCTGAAAATTTTCACATTTATTTCTTACAAAACACATATTATATGAAGTAAATGAGTTTTACATTTTGCTAGAGGTGAAAATGTGATATCAACCCCTAAAAATAATAAATGTTTATTTAATTTTTATACTTTCCTTGAAGCTAGAGAGCTGAAATTTTGTACATTTATTTCTTACAAGATACATATAAAAATAAACCAGTTTTACATTTTGTTACGTCCTGCTAAGGATTGAAAATATAATAACAACCCCTAAAAACAATAAATATTAATTGACATTATGTCCTTAAAGCTAGAGAGCTGAAATTTGGCACTTATAATTTTATGAAAATATTTTGAACGTAAGCTGATCATAACTAACCCATCTATGCATTTGCATATTAAAGACGTATTTGGGTGATCTGTAAACATCCAGCTAAGACTGTGATTTACCAGTCTGTAGATTTAGTGGTTGAAAAAGAACACGCTCTTCACTCTGAATTTTTTATTTTTTTTATTGATTTAATTTATTCAACACACATACAGTGACGATTTACGGGTAACCAGTGAACAATAAGTACCAAACTATTTGAAAATACATGTTATAAATCATTTTCGTGAAATAATAGATGAAAGAAAATGAGAGAAAAATGTTACAATTAATTATGAATCATAGTGATAATGACGTAGCAAAAATCAAATTCCCTGTAGCGAAGCACGGGTTTTCAGCTAGTTATGTATGAAACTGTTAATCGTACAAATAGTTAATGAATTTAACAGATATTTGCTATCGGTGTTTATGGAGGTTGTGTATTATTATGAACCAAGTCTATACAGTTTAATAATCTAAGATAATATGAAAATGTATTTCCCTTAATTTAAGCAGGAAAATCATCTTTTTTTTATAGGATCTGTTTGTTTTCATGATGCTGAAAAGGCAATAGCGGCACTTAAGAATAGAAAATTTCCTGATGTTGATGGAATAAATTTTGTAATAGTAAACATGATAAATAATCATATTTTTTACTTGATTAGTTTATTATAAACCTTAGTTTTAATACAGTTGTCTTCTCTGACAGATTTAAAAGTGATGTTGTAGTGTCTGTTTAAAAAATTTTTTAATTTTTAAGTTGTGCAGATATAGGCCAATTTTTTTAATTACAACATTTAATAAATAATAGAAAATTAATAGAGGAAATTTGTTTATGTTTTATTATTATAAAACAAATTTATTTAGTGTTATTCAGTTTGGATTTAGAGTGGGAGAATGTACCGAGATGAACTTACTTTTAAATTTTATGAATGTAATTAATAAAGGTATTAATTATAATAAAAGCGTTTCTTTGACATTAAGAACGCATTCGATAAGGTGGACTATAAAATTATTTTGAACAAATAGTTTATTTGTGTTATTCGAAGTGTGGTAAATGACTGGTTCCAGAGCGACTTCATTGGTAGAGAACAATATGTCAATTTAAATGGAATTTTTAATCAAATGGTTTAAGTGACAAATTTTGTACCTCAGGGTTTGGTCCTGCGGGAAATTTGATTTATTGTGTATGTTTTTGTTCGGTTAACAGCTTTTGTAGATGATACTGCCCTCGTATAGTTAGTAGACATTCAGATTTATTGTCCCTGAAATGATGGTTTGCCAAAAATAAATTAGAAAAAAATGAATTATATACATATGTGTCAAAAAAGTAATGCTGGTATATACAATAGAATATTTAATATACATGTCTGAATTGTTTATGCAAGGAAGGGGATCGTGTTTTGTGTTTTGAAGTACTCCTAGTTAAGCAAATTAAGCTTTTCGGGGTTAATTTTGACGGAGATTAAAATTGTAAAAATAGTGTATCAAAATTAATCAAAATTAATTTCATAGATTTGTTTGTTTAACTTTTTTAGCGACATCTGTCCGGTGCGGAGAATGTGCTCTCTATCTTGTGCATAGTAGATTAGATTATGGGGTCGTTTACTGTGGGGAGGGGGGAGGATTATAAAACATTTTTGAAGCAGATTGAGTTCAGACATTTTTGTGAGGTTCGTTTTGAAAAAAAAAGTTTTCTAAGAAGATTATACCTTTGTCTTTAACTCTCTCATTCATTACTTCAAATAATACAAAATATCACTAATATAGAGTAAATTTGTTAGGATCTAGTAAATCAAGAGTGCAAACAACCCAGATATAGATTTCATCTTCATCACGTTCTACATTATAAAGTGCGATTTATCTGCCATCTCACTTCTTACAAGAAACGTACCACCAGATGTATTTTGTATTTCAGGTATAACTATGAATTGCCAATATTTTGCATATATGGGATGTTTATTTTTACAATTAATTTTAATACTTAAATTAATTACTAAACTTAATACTTAAGTTTTCAACAGTAGTACGTGTACGACGTAGGGCTTAGGGTGCTTAAAGATTCTTTGTATATCCGTGTAATGTAGCCAACTGTAAAATCACCAGAGTTATTAGTTATTTTGATGCAAGCCATGTACTTCAATGTTGTAAAAGTTGTGTATTAAACATTTAATACCGTTTCATTAAAGCACCATCACTTTAGACGTCGTGCTTCACGTTGATCTAACAATGAATTTATTTGAAACATGCAGTTTTACACAAACATGATTAATCTAGTATATTTAAGATCTATTCTATATAGATGAGGGCCAGATTGAGGAGAAGTTTGTTAATAACTAAAAATTGTTCTAATGCTTAACAAAATTCCATCGTATACGTTGCAATTAGTCGAAATAACTACCAATCTTGCTGACAGGCTGCTCTGAAAATTCCATGCTTTTGCAATTTTGAATGAAAATCATATATTGATCAGATATTTATAGCTTTATTTGTAATGTGCTTCAGAGACAGCAGGTTGCTACTATGGTGGGTTTGTTGTTGTGAGAAGTAAAAAATGACATCAACCTTGCCAATGCACCCATCTAAGCCGGTATCTACCGATCCTAATAAGTTAAAGAGTGCAGAAACTTGTTAGTTTCTTGTTAGTGAGAGGTATGACCCTCAAGTTTACCAACAATATTACAACTCATTGAATGGAAAAACTCAAGAAAATTATACAGGAGGCATTAATGTGTCAGTTTATTTTAAAGATTGAATGAACAGCAGATATTTCTAAATAAAAAATTAGTTATGTATAGTAAAAATAATTCAAAGTAATAGTAATAAATAATAATAAAAGTTGCATTTTTACTGTAATATTATGTGTATATTCGCTTTTACTTCAATTTTATTTAACATGTTATAATTATGTTATAATTCTGCTGAAAAACCATAAAATGTATTTTTTGTTTTTAGTTTTGGGGTGTGGTAAGAGCTCCAATCATTTGTGATTGACAAAAATTCAACTTGTTTCTACTTCAAAATAACGAACCTACAGGTTTTCATCCTTGAAGAACCAGGAACCTCAGATTTCGCCAAGGTACGCTAAACACTCAATTGCAAGTTATCTTCTTTTAATAATCAGTAATACATAAATCAAATGAATAACTATTTGATTGTAAATGAGTCATTATAATGCGTTTAAATAGTTTTATAAAGTAAACAAGTATACACTCATTTTTTAATACAAAATGATTAAAAATAAACTCTTTAATTAAATTTAAAAATAATAAAAATACACTAATTCTCACACACATACGTTTAATAAAAAAAATGAGTTTTAACAACACAGTCGTTATCTCCAAAACAACTAACTTATAACTAGTTTAACCTTGGACTAAGCTACGTATTTATATCAATCTAAAAGAGTCGTCTTGGTACTTAGAGGCTAAACGACCAATAGGGTTACCGTATCAAGAGAAAGTGAATAGGATAGAGAGGAAGGGTAATAAGTGATATTAGAGAATCTAATATACAGTTTAAGTATATAACAGTAATAATACATCCAAACAATCATTATAATATAATAAAGCAAAATTAATAATGTTTAAAGGAATTTAGTATAGTAATTTAGCTAAAAATACAGCATTAACATATCAAATAATATTTAAGTCAAATTTCATTCTAAGTTAAAAATAACGGCAATGTAAAATTAAGTTATATGACTAGTCTATATAATATATGTATATACTAATCATTTGAAATATAATACATCAGTAATAAGTAAATCTAAGTATAAGTTCTATGAATGAAAGTTAATCAAGGCTGGATTATATGTAAGCAAACAACAAGAAAATGTATTAAGAATATAGTAATAATAAAGAAGCTCATAACGAAAACATTATACAAAAATGAAAGAAAAATCTCCACATGTTGGTTTATATTATAACAGAGTTTTGGCTGGGCCCTAGTTCATAATTTACTGCTATTTTTTTTATTTTTTATTAATTAAACAAATAATATGACATTAAAATATCCATATTTATCCAAAACAATAGTCACCAAGTTAATTTAGCAATAATCTATATGGTGGCTGAATTTTTGAAACTTCGTGAGTTACACCCAACAATAACTATTCCAAATTCTTGTTGTATTTTATAACTTTTTAAACTCTTAACTAAATCGATACAACCACACTACCTTCCTTTGACAACTCTAGACCACAATCCCTTTCCTTAAGCATGTTTTTGTATGATTAAATAATTCACAGAAATTGTTGTCCAATAATTTTTAAAGCTGTATAAATACTGCCTATAAAATAAATTCAGGTTATTGTTAATTAGGAACCTCCCAAATTAAATACTTGGGCTACATGGACTAAGAAATCAGAATGTAACTGAGATTAAAATTATACGACTTAGGAAAGAATTAATTTTAGCATTGCAAATTGAGTTTTCTTTGTGTAATATTTATTAACAGTTAACAAAGAAAGCTCATTACGTGCTCTAGAGCACTAACGAAACATTTCAAGTATTTTTACGCAGCCGTTGAGCATGAACATGATAAACATTTTCTGGTAACTACACCACAATACATAACAATCAAACAAAAAGAGCTAAGATTAATTGGCCGAGTGTAAGCGAGGTCTCCGTTTTAACTCGACCGTTCGGCATTTCGTCTGTGTGTCTGTCTCACGATTACGGCCAAACGCCTTGACCGATTTTGATAATTTTTTGCATGAATGTTCCTTATTCCTTGGCCGACCCATGTATATATACGGTTTTTCCATTTTTATTTTTAACCCCTTAAATAAAATAAAAATGGCGGCCGGACCGTTTCTCTCAGTGTAAGCTTTTTTCCAAAGCCAGTTTGTGGCTTAACCTTAAATCGAATTTAAAAACTAATAACATTTTCCTAATAGCAAATTAAATTTTAAACAAAATAGTATTTTTGATTTTTTCCGTATCTCTAAAGGTAAGCTCACAAAATGGCCGTAAACTTCAAATTTGTTAAAAATGGTCCAAGTTTTTGTATTTAAACCATGTTTTTATACGTTTATTCTAAACCAATTCAAAAGTGCTCCATAGCTTTTTTGTAGATAAAGGTTTAAAGAATTCATATATGCCAGTAAACAAATTTTAAAGTAAAATTAGGAAAGTTATTAGCTCAAGAAACAATCAGTAACGAAAGGAAAATGTTTAACTTTAGGCCTACATAAAAAGTAGTAAAAACTATTGTAATTTTTTTCTTAAATGTAAAAAAGTTTCTTAATTTAGTTCTAAATAGAATTGTATAAAAATATTAATCAATTTAAAATTTCTTATTTTGAAAACACCAGTTTTTATGTTCCTACTACAAGACTGCTAACAAAACTAGGCCTGCTTTGAATAGTAATTTAGGAATATATCATTTGCAAAAAAAAAATGACATATTATTATAAGAAAGTGTAGAGGATAAATCATAGAATTGAACTGTATACCTGTAAGTTATCATTGTAAATTTCATAAAAGTATTTGACTTAGCTTTAAAAAATGAGACGAAACAAATGAAACCTCGCGGCGATAAAGGACATACAAAAAATGACCGCTGGACAGCGTGGAAAATGTTGATACATGGGTTGAGATCACTATCACGACGTTTTAACATCGTTTGTTTTCATTATTTCTAATATTGGAATATGATATGGAACTTAAGTTAACTTATGATACATTGTTAAGTTTGAGTTATTTAAGTATGTAAATATTTAATTGTATGTTGTCCCTCTATAACGCGATATTTTTTAGCTATCTTACGCATTATTAACCTAAATAAAACACAATGCCTCTAAAAGAAAATCTTTAGCAGTTAATGCTCAAGAAAAGAAATAAAAGCGAGAACTAGAAATCCCGGAATCGCGGGAATTGTAAGTAATGTTTCACTGGCTAAACCTTGTGCTTACTTCCCTCCTGGCACACCATTTTTAACCTAAGCTCAAAACCACATTTGTTATTTCATCGAGCGAGGTCTACTGTTCACAGAACTACTAGTATGTCTGTTTCTACTTTATATAGCTTTTTAAATTTCACTATTATTTAATATTTTATCCAATAAATTGTTTGCAGTGATTTTTCAACTTATATTAACTTCTTTGACATTTTGAAGGCTATATCACCATGTTTACGATGTATGGTGAGTACGCATTTGAAATCCAAGTTAAGGTACTCAAACACTGTACCGACAGGAAAAACTGACCTTCACAACCGACTGGCAAGAGGAAGCCACTTTTGTACTCATTCTCGTCGAGTGCGGTTGTGTTGCCGATGTCTTTTATATTGCAACAAATCGGGAATAGTTCCAGTGTCGCTCGCTAACATCGATCGTGAAAGTGGCAAATCGTCCGAGGGCGGTCGGTCGTACCGGTCGGTGTATAGTGTGCGCACCTACATAAGGAAACATGCATTTGACTTTTAAAAAAGTCCCAGTCTCCCGTGTCGGTCGTACCGGTCTGTGCAGTGTGCGTGCAGCTGTTATACAACCACACAATTATAAATGCATTTAATATATAGACAAACTCAGAGCATTTAATAATTAAAATAAATAATTGCGCCATTGATAATTATGAACTATTTAGGTTTTCCCTTCCTTTACAATATACTTGTTTCATTAAAATTTGATTGAAGAAATTTAATTTATTTGGATGCCATTTTTGCATGTGATTTTTGAAGTGGTCTTTTAGGATGGTTCTTAAAGTTTTTAAATGATCTATACTTTAATTAATTGTTATGTATTGTGTAAATCGATCCATGCAAGTATGCATGCATCATACTCCATGTGTACTATAGCATTAATGTAATGCCCTATAGCTTGAATAGATATAACTATTTAACACATGAGGTGTTTTAAATTCTTCTTGCAGCACTGGGTGTAATGAAACAAATTAAGGAATCCAAGTGAATAACCTCAATTTGTTTGTATCTGTCCTGAATTTGTGTTTCTCCTTGACAAGAGGCAAACAACCAAAATCCTCTTGTTTCTATTATATTAAACTCTTACATTGTACAAAAGTAATCTGATAGAA
Organism: Philaenus spumarius; assembly: GCA_018207615.1. Taxonomy (NCBI): domain Eukaryota; kingdom Metazoa; phylum Arthropoda; class Insecta; order Hemiptera; family Aphrophoridae; genus Philaenus; species Philaenus spumarius. The sequence goes on along the minus strand of JAGFPH010002073.1, from coordinate 83,532 downwards.
TAAACGTGAAATTATTGTCAACATTATTTTCTCAACGTTTCTCTCTTTTTTTAATAGGGAGGTAATAAGTAACTTGTAGGGAGCATGCTGTAAAAGAAATAAAGAGAAAAGAAGTAATCATCTTTTTTCAAATTAATATAAGCCAAAAATATCCAAATACATATAAACTAGTGGCTGGTAGGGGCAAAAGCCCCTATATATAGGCTATATATTCTAGTAATTTATTGAATAAATTATTAGTTTCATAAGTTACTATACTTTTAAGTTATTGTATAAGCTTTGATTTTAATTCTCACTTTGAAACAAATACACAGCTACAATAACTAAACACATCACACAACTACACATTCAGGTGTTGTTATAATAGCAGAATTTTCCAATTTATATAAAATCACCTGTTTTTAACACTAAAATCACCTGATTTACACCTATATATTCCCATGCTATTTAAATGGGAATTATTTTATTCCGTAACAACTTTTTAGTGCACAATTGAGAAAAATGAATGATTTCCCCCAAAACTTCATGCCCAGACCTCTAAAATGAGACCTCTCCCAGCTTTCTACGACCTACCGTTCGCTCACAATTTCATTTGCAAATTTGGGCTTACGGAATTAGATATATAGATATAAACGTTGGCGTTGTACATATTTAAGTACAAATGTATTTACTTAATTGAGTAATTCAAGTTCATTTTATACGCTTATAAATAGAAAAATGTTATTTTAAGATAACGAATAAATATAAGAAAGCTAAACGAGTGAAAGAATTTACTTCAGTTTTATTATCATAAGTTTAGTTTAGTTTTTAATAAAGCAAAGTAAAGAATATTAACGAGTTAACACCAATACCTGGTGGTATTGTTAAACATCTGGTAATATTTCATTGTAAATATTATTTGCATTTATTAATTAATATTTTAAGAAATGAGCTCTGAGTAATGTAAATTTCTGAACATAAAATGAATGTTCGGGTTAAATGTTTGAATCACAGAAAGTTTTGATTAATGTATAAACAGGAAATTTAATTTTCTCCAACAAGGTGCGTTTCATTTAAAAAAGCTCGTGTTTCTTTCATTAACTTCCTTACACATTCATAACTCATTCCTGTCTGCCTCAAAACATGATTTTTATTATAACATGATTAATAATGTTCCTTCAGGCCATTTTCTAACCAAATTAATTACTAAACATTAAGTATACACATATAAAACTTCGATAGTTAAAACAATAGTTTGTATACAGCAAGACTTGTTTTCTTATTTCTGATCTATATAGAAGTAAAAATCAACCAAAACCTTTGCATAGTCTTTGGAATAAAAACGTTTCATTGTAAAAGTATCTACTAAAATCTAACTTGTATTGCTTTAAGTAATTTACTTACTTGTTCATGCTCGTTTCGGAACTTTATTAAATCATCAGATTCTCGCTCTATTGAGGTCGTTAATCTATATATATAAAATTCAATGTATGTCCGTCTGTTTGTACGTTTGTCTGTTTGTACGTTTGTCTGTTTGTATGTTTGTCCTTTATGCGTTACCGTCCATCCAATTGCTTTGAAATTTTGCATAGTAACACAGGTTAACCCTGGGAAGGTTTTAGGCCATTTACCGAAGTCCTAGGACATTAGGGCTACGCCCCAGTGGCCCTCAAAGTTTCAATGTTAATCTTATGGAAGGTCAATCTTAAGGAAGAAGAAGAAAGATTTCTTTTGATTTTATCAGGGGCACAAAAAACAGCTGTTCGTATGAAAAGCTTAAAACAGCTGATTTTGATCAACAACTGATTTGGATCAAAAACTGAATATAATTTTAGGTTAGGCCTACAATGAACTAAAACACTAATTATTGGGCTAATTATTTAAGATATATAAAAGCCAAATACCACTCACTGACTGAATACTTAAAAAGAATACAATTACGTTAAAAAGACTGAAAATACCAACCACCACGGGCAACGCCGTACGGGTCAGCTAGTTCATTAAAAAAATATACAGTCAGCATAAAACAAACACAAATATCCGCCCACAGTAACACAATAATCCACTTCGAGTGTACACATCGTCAAATGAGTGACCATATGCATTCGACGATGTGCACACGCTGAGTTATAGCTTATGTATTATTGTGTTATTGTGCGTGGATATTTATGTTATGTTGGCTGTATATTTATTTTAATGTGTTAATGACCTCAAAAGAGCGAGAATCTGATGATGGAATAAAGTTCCGAAACGCGTCATGAACAAGTAAGTAAATTACTTAAAGTTATAAAAGTTACATAGACGGACAAAATTACTTTTCTTATTCAAATTTGTGCCTTGGATGCAAATACAATGAGTTACAATGTAACAATTTGAACAATTCAAACTCAGTGCTGAAGCTGCTAATTCCAATCAAGAAACCCCTTGGAATTGTAGGAGATTATTTAGCTTCCTTAAATTTTCAGTGATTAATAGATCCCCTTACAAAGACTTCTCCCTCCCGCAATCACCTCTAGATGAAATCTGGAGAAGGTCTAAGGTGAAAAGAATTGACGTGCAACCATTTGAAAATAATTTAATCATTTAATCCAAAATGTCAGGTTCAGAAACTTCAAATACAATGTGTTTTAGTTTATATTTTACGAATATCTTGGAATTTAACATGTCGAATAAAGTATTGAATT
>JAGFPH010002073.1:51823-69210 GCA_018207615.1 Philaenus spumarius | reverse complement strand
GCGCACAAAGGAAGGATTTTTAAATATTTGACCTGTAATTGTTGAAAAAATCTCTAAAACATTAAATATTGTTTGTTATATATCTAAAAAACCTGACCTCCTAGGAACGTGAAATCTGGTAACCCGTATTTGTCACAGGGGCAAGAGGCGCACTAAGAAAGAATTTTTAAATATTTGGTTTGTAAGGGTTGAAACAACCGTTAAAACAATAAATATTGTTTGTTATATATCTCAAAAACCTTACCTCCTAGGAACGTGAAATTTTATACACGTATTTTATCATAGGGGCAAAAATAGCACTAGGAAAGGATTTTTAAATATTTTTCCTGTAAGGGTTGAAACAACCCGTAAAACATTAATTATTAAACCTTGCCTCCTAGGAACCTGAAAATTGGTGACCCGTATTTGTCACAGGGGCAAGAGGCGCAGAAAGAAAGGATTTTTAAATATTTGGCCTGCAAGGGTTGAAACAACCCATAAAAGAATAAATTGATTGTTATACTTTCCTTAAAGCTAGAAAAGTAAATTTATTTCTTACAAGATACATATAAAAGTTAAACCAGTTTTACATTTCGTTACGTGCTGCTAGGGGTGAAAATGTTATTACAACCCCTAAAAACAATAAATATAGATTTTATACTTTATTTTAAGCTAGAGATCTGGTATTTTTAAATTTATTTCTTATAAAAAATATCCCATTTTTACATTTTGTCGCGTTTTGCTAATGGGTAAAAATGTGAAAGAACCCCTAAAAACAATAAATATTAATTGGTATTCTTCCCTTAAAGCTAGAGAGCTGAAATTTGGCATTCGCGTATTAAAGACGTATCTGGGTGATCTGCGACATCCAGCTAAGAAAATGATTTACCAGTCTGTAGATTTAACGGTTGAAAAAGAAGTCGCTCTTTACTCTGAAATTTTCATTGATTTAATTTATTCAAACCAAATACCGTAACGAAGATGATTGACGGGCAGCTAATGAAAAATAAATACCAAAATAATTGAAAATACATGTAAAACTTACTTTTGTGAAATAAAAGATGAAAGAAAATGAGAGAGAAATATTACAATTATGTAACATAGTGATGCACACAAATTCACCGTAGCGAAGCATAAGTATTCAGTTATTATATTTATATATTTATATTAGGATGACACTTAATACAGAAATATCATTATTTTTCACCTATATGGGCGTCAAGGGGTTCCTTTTACTAAAAAATATGGTGATGTAAATTTCAGATCATAATAATACCACTGGTGTCTCCAATTATTTTAAGTACGACCTAGGTTAGTTTTGATTAACTCAGGACGTAGAATATACATCTATATTCTTATGGTAATATTTATGTAAGGTCTAAATACAAAATTATTATGTTTAATTAACATATAATATTAACATTCAATTTTATAAGTTTACTACATAGAGTTTGAAGCATTGTTTTCACCAATTATAAAGCTATTACAATATTTATTTTAATTTTTTAAAGAAAATATATATTAAACATGTCCAATATAAATCTTTACGTTTCACATATCTAAGAATGGTTTTAAACTTTTGTTTAATATTTTCCTGTACTAATAACTTTTTTAAAACAAATTTAATAAAACATTTACATTACTTAATAGTTTTTCTCTATATTGCATATTTTAACAATTTTAATATATTTTGTAAAACCATAATTTCAAAAGTTGTAAAATTGTAATATTATTCACTATATAGTCAACGATTTCAACCCTATTTTTAATAATTAACATGATTTCAAATTGTAAGTAAGAGTTATTGAAATACTTCAGTTATTTATTTTTGGATTGATATCATCAAATTCGATTTTTTTTTTAAATTATGTTGAATTTTTAGTTACTTATAGAAGGTAATTTTTAATTAAAAAAAAATTGCTAGACATGTATAGTTTACATTTCAAAATAATATATTTTACCAGTTACGTTGAAATTGTTTAAAATCAACTACTGTATACAACTGCCTCTTATAACACAATTTTGTATAAGCCATAACAACAGGATGTGGTATGCTCCAAGCTGCATACAACAAAATAACGGGTGTAGACTTACAACCCCCAAGGGCCAGCGCAAACGAAGCATGTGTTTTATTTGCAATTACGTAAAAGGGTAGAAATAAATGCTGCTACGCAACTCTATGTTGAGTCAGACAAAGTAAATAAAGGTTCCAATTAGCTTTACAATTAAATAGAACCTATTGTACATACAACCTCCCCATCTTTCATATCCTTTTACGCCCTCATTGTTTGTTAATAAAAAGGTTTATACTTTCACTAAATAAATATAATAATTAATTTGTCAACTCGTACTGTGTGATAGTTTGTTTTGTGAGATTTTAAAATTGAATTATTGTTTAAAGCAAAACAATTAATATTATACAAACAAGCAAGTAAATAAATACGATGGAAAATTAGGGTGTACACTAATTATTATAAATGGATTCAAATCAAATGTAACGTTTTTAAATCTGTTATTAGTTCCGTCAATTTACTATAAGTAAATTCAGTAAATTTTGCTTCGTTGCAATCGAAAATACATAGACATGACAAGTAAAAATTTCTAGAGTTCAAACTATCTTGTTATTATTAAATTAGTTCAAGTTGAGAAGTTCGTGGACAAACCGATTAAACTCAAGATATTCATTTACTATTTGAAAGTGATTACTGTCTGTTTTAAATCTAATTTTTGTTACTTTAAAACTGAATTAAATTAGGCACAGGACAAATTTTAACTGTTTTACAAGTATCAGCAGTGTAAAATTACTTACGTTTCTAAACTAATGGAAATTAATTGCTTTTACTTAACTATTGGTAGGTTTAAATTCTAATGTTTAGATCTTTTTATTGTGCTTTCTGATAAATGTAATATTTAAAAAAAAATCCTTATCTGTGCAACATTACATTAAGACTTGTGTTATTTCATTTAGCTTTAAGGGCTCTATCTTTATGTATGGACTTATTTAAGTAGTCTATGAATAATTTATAGTAGTTAATCGTGAAAACAGGAAATTACCATAAACTCTATTAGTGATAATAAAATTAGTTGTTCAGTATCCAGGTCACTAATTGGATATGGTAATGAAGTACTACGGCTTATTTGTATCTCTTAACGTTATATCGTACATTTTCTTAACAACTATTAGCGATTTGGGACTTTTGTCCCATCATAATAAATTACCAGTATCACTAAAAATTTGAGATAATAGTTAAAACACAAACTACTGAAAAATAGAAAAGCTTTAAGTTTTTTAGGTTGTATTAACCCAAAAGTATGTTTAAAATCACAACAAAACTCGAAATGCGCTCCTAAGTAGTACAAAAAGAAGTGATTTGGTAAATTTGAAGGATTAGAAAATATAATATTTAACAAACTGTATTTTATATTTATGGTTAGCATAAATATATTACACATTCTGATTGATAGTTTATTAAAATGTTTTTTATAGCTTTACATTTGTTATGACATAAATTTACTTTTTGTAATGGTATTGTATAAAATAAGTAAAACTGTTTAGATATTACATTTTACAATTTTCCATTAAAACTGATTAATTGATATTTTCCGACTAGTGGCATAATCGATAAATGGGACATGTGTTTGATTTTTACTGTTATTTTCCATTGCAGTTTTTGTAAGTTAGATAGAGTTAGGAAGGAATACATAAATTTATTCCGATAACATTTAGATTGAATTGAGTGTTACCATGATTGCAAGCTCTTAATAATGGTATAGACTAACTGTAAAAATTTGGTACATAGCAAACTTACCGACATATTAAATCAATATTATAGGCAGAACAATATATATGATTCAAATAGAAGCTAAGATTGTGACTTAACGTTTACAAAAACTACCAAGTTTAATTGTTTAAAAGCCATATTACATTTCAATAAATTTGATTAGAATTTTCGCTTAAATTAAAACTAAAAATTTGTCCAAGATCAATGTATATTAATCGTTCATGTTTATTGTCCTACTTCCTGGACTGTTAAATAATAATATTTATTATTTTTACTAACCTTCAAACAGTCCGTTTTTGGCTCAGAATACATCTGACCGCGGTTTCGACACCACAAATGTCATTGTCAAAGAATTCTCACGTCGCAATACCTACATTACACACTTAAAAAACACATTTAAAAAACACACGTAAAACACTTTAAAAAATTCACCATTTCTGGGTCGTTATAACATAAATTTTATTAGGGTTATTAAAACAGGTCTAATGTCGGTGTGTAATATAGGTATTGCGACGTGAGAATTCTTTGACAATGACATTTGTGGTGTCGAAACCGCGGTCAGATGTATTCTGAGCCAAAAACGGACTGTTTGAAGGTTAGTAAAAATAATAAATAGTATATTAATCGTTACTGGATAATACGGTCAACAATTGGTTAATACAGTTGATATGGATTGCTTTCTTAAGATCAGTTAAAAACTTGAAAAATTAACATTAAATTAAGAAATTAAATAACAAAAAGTTTTCATCACGTTTTATCTGAACCCATCCCGGGTCTTTGATTGTGTTCATCTTGGTTTATTACTAATCACTAGTTATTGGAGGAGTACTACTTCTGTATTCTTTTTGTTTTCTTTGTAGCAGAACACAGCATGTTATTGCTGCTCTGAGGCTGTTAAAACTAACCCAACCGAGATGTGGAGTATCTTAAGGCTATTATTGAATCTCCAAAACCAATGATTCCACAATTAAAATACCAGATAATAGTACGCTGTTAATAGAATTGTATGATTGCTGTATAATTAAAAATTTATAAATACAAATATTCCATTACCAATTTTTTCGTACAAATGTGATATATGATCAACGCTTGTCAACAGAAAAGCGTTAAAATGTTGTTAATTTTTGTAGTAACTTAATTTTAAATTTCGATAGTGTCTCTCCGCGTCTAAATTATTTTGCTCGTACTCTTTTATTTCGATTTAAGATATTACACATGCAGTGTTGGTCAATTATCAAAATTTAATAATAAACTCACACTAGCAAAAAGACAGCCACAAAATATGTGGGCCTACGGTAGCCAGCCTTGACATAATAAATGCGATTTTATAATTTACATTAAATTTGTTTTCGTGTATTTAAAATTAACTACATTAGTGCAAAATTTGTAATGAATTTGAAGTTGTATTTTGTTATTGTGATGATAATTACTCTACTTGCTAAATTATCATCGTTTTAAATTTGAACTCTTGTACCCACTTTAATTTATAATTCGTTACACATTATTTTGGGTCTGTATTTTTGCTAGTGTTAGTTCATTATTATTTTAGACTATGCATGTGTAATATCTCAAATCCAAATAACAGAATACGAACGAAATAATTTACACGCGCAGAGATACTGTCAACATGTTTAATTAAGTTAATACTAAATCGTCTCGGTGCCTGTTGACCATTCTACCAATGTTTAAGCACAATCTAGTAACAAGATCTTTTCTAATACTGCCAGAAAACAAGAAGAAGGTTAACGCGGAGTTCTGAGCAAGTAAGATCTAATCCTAGCTATTGTTGACATAGTATTAAATCTATGACACAACTACTATGATCCACCGTAATTAATTGTTGTGTTTAGTTATATGATTAGTTGTCCAATGTATATATAGACAGTAATGTAGTTGTAAAATACAGAAAGAACTATATATAATATCTTGGTCCACAGTGTTGTAAAAGCTTGGAAGTGTATTTTCATTCTAAACTAGCTGACCCGTACGGCGTTGCCCGTGGAGGTTGGTATTTTCAGTCTTTTTAACGTAATTGTATTCTTTTTAAATGTTCAGTCAGTGAGTGGCTTTTATATATATATATCTTAAATAATAAAAGCACTATTCTCATAATACATAATAATAAAAGATCTGAAATTATGATTTTAGTAACTTTCATCCCCCCAAACCCCTCCTAAAATTTCGAAATTTTTCATACCCTTTCTTAGTGGGCACCTATGGCCCTAGAGGAAGCTACATACCAAATTTAATTCCAATCCGTTCGGTGGTTTTGAATAAGTCATTTTTTAATAACTTTGATCCCCCCAAACCCCCCTAAAATTTCGAATTTTTTAAAACCCTTTCTTAGTGAGCACCTATGGCCCTAGAGGAAGCTACATACCAAATTTCATTCAAATCCGTTCGGTAGTTTTGAAGAAGTAATTTTTTAATAACTTTGATCCCCTCAAACCCCCCTACAATTTCGAATTTTTTCAAACCCTTTCTTAGTGAGCACCTATGGCTCTAGAGGAAGCTACATACCAAATTTCATTCCAATCCGTTCGGTAGTTTTGAAGAAGTCATTTTTTAATAACTTTGATCTCCCCCCCCCCTAAAATTTCGAATTTTTTCAAACCCTTTCTTAGGGAGCACCTATGGCCCTAGATGAAGCTACATACCAAATTTCATTCCAATCCGTTCGGTAGTTTTTGAGAAATCGTGATGAGTGAGTCAGTGAGTCAGTGGGTTTTGGCTTATATATATATAGATTCGATTTATTTAAGGTTAAGGCACGCATTGACATTTACTCTAGGAGAAAATTTTGTTTTTCTGTTGTGATGATGGGGTTATAGTCTTTATGTCATTAATTTGTCGTTATTTTCTTGACGTAATAAACCAGATGAATTAACAAAGATAAACGCGTTGTAACAACTGATAGGTATTTAGACGTAATGTTTTACTTACTGATATAAATGAAACGAGACTATTTGACACTAATCCACCATTATTTGTAGCACAAAATAACCTTTTTAAAAATGAAATATATTAGAAAGAATTTGCATTTTAGTTATTTTTGTGCAAATTTTCTGTCATTGATTTAGTTGGACTGGATATAAGCTCAAAGCACATCTTATTATTTAACTTAACACGTTGTACAATATAACAATCTTCTGCCTTACAAATTACAAATAATTGCCTTTAAAAGCTCTTCTAAGTTTTTTACAGTTTAGTGTTATGTATAAAACCTTATAATCATCACTCCTAATATCATACTGATTATTATTATAGTACACATTGTACAACATCTATACTAAATATTTTTTGCATGATAAAAAAACTCTAACAAATCCTCAAACACACCAAGGAAAGGTTGGCTGGATGACCATGAAGCTGTTCAATTCATCCTCAAGAAAGTTAGATAATTTCGAACGAACAAGTATTAATGGCTGCTCAATTTTATATACATTGTTCAATATAAACTGTATTTAGTGTATAAGGTGAAATATGTAAAACACCACTATTATTGGGAGATGAGTTTTATTTTTGTTGAATACATCAAAAAGTTATATTCTGCTAGTAGTTCAAACATCCAACACACTTTACTTAGGACCAGATTTTACTTCAGTAAAAAACACTTGGTTCGATAAAAGATCGGTATTTTTTGTTTCGGTAAACATTTTGACCGTCAAGGTCAATAGGTGATTAGGGGAAAGAAAGGTCTGAAACTAAATATGTTTGACTAAATATGTAACAGAGATTTTTATATATCATTAGAAGAAATTAAAAACTGTTAAATTGAAAACTAGACTTAAATATGAGTCCAACTAAAGTTAAACAATTTAATTATAAATTTTTAATTGACGTGGAACAGCATCTTCAAAATTCAATCTAGTTTATCACATAGTTTCCACCTATGTGATAAAATTTTATTTCGAAGCCTACCTATTCTTAAAATTAAAATGTGTCTTTTAAAATATTATTTCTTGCAATTTGCAACTAAAACAGTTCGAATAGTCAACAATAGAAGCTGTAACCTCAATAAGCACTAAAAAATACAAATTAAAGAAAATGAATTTAAATTAAGATTATACAAGAGAATGTTTAACTTTACTACAAAACTTTGTTTATATTGCTAATTGGTATTCTATCTTTTATTTTACCTAAACAAGTTTATGATAGTTTATAAATTTTGTAATCAAATATTCAAACAATTATGTTACATTCTTTGAGGTTATCCTCAAAAAAGATTTATTTAAAACTAATACAAATATTTAATTTGATTATTGGTTATCAATATTTTATAGTGTAAAAACATTTCATTAAAATTGTGTATTTTTGAAGTAATTAGTAATAAAACATGACTGTTTATAATGTTTTAGTAGTCTCTGGATTGTGCAACCCACTACTAAATAAAGCGCTGTTCTAAAATCATCGATGCCATTATTATTACAAATTTAATAATGACAAGAATTATAGTTTGTGTTTGACACTGTCTTGTGGCCTATATACACACTGACTATAATAGAGTTCACTTAGACTGCATATTTGATCTGTTCACTCAAAATGCCGTCAACACAATTAATAATTTACTCCTTTTTGGGTATCTGCCTTAAGAACTATATTAATATTTCTTGTTTACTTAACGAAGATGTTAGGGGCTAAATTAATCTACGTTCGTAGTTTAAAGATGATGCTTTTAATGTAATTTTGAGTTACGACGTAATTTACTTGCACAACATTCTCTCTAAGGCCTGTTTATTTATAGTCTTTACAAATTTGTTATAAATATTTAACAAATATTAAATTTGAAAGCTATAAAGTGAGCTAACAGTAAGGAGCTTTAAAACAGCATACTGATTAAAGCTGTAATTTTGAGTTTGACCCTAGGCTTTATTTCCGTTGTTTGTGTGAAATTAGGTTTTAATTTATTAGGCTACTAGAGTTATCTCAAGAGAAAAGAGAGGCCGTCTCTTTTACTATATTAGTACAGTGAATAGATAGAGACAGTGTAGCCAAGTGAGGTCTTGTTTCCTATTGGTCAAGATGTCGGCAGCCATGTTTTTCCTAAATTCGTATCTGTTTACATTACATTCATTCACGTTCATATATTCTAAAAGCGACTTTACCGATTTTTTAACAGATATTTGTTAGTTTTTACTTTAACATAAACGTAATAGTTATTTTAAAGCTATTTGTGTTGAAGTATGTGATATTGCACCAAATTAATAAGGAAATGACAGCAGATTAGGCTACTCCCGCCACTCTACGGAATCGTTTCAGCGCGCATATTTCAGAAGTAAGTACATACCAAAAGTCTTTTATTTACAACATTTTAAAAAGTTCATAACATATGCTAATCCTTTTAATCAATAGAAAAGATAAATGCAATAAATATTAGTATTACGCAATTTTAAGAACTGTTTTTGGCCCGAACCTATAATTTCGTCCGTGTTAGCCCTACGTTTGTTTATAGTTTTCAAATTAAATTGTCATCGTTATTTTTTCTTTCTTTTAGTCTTGGTGAAGGTACAATCTAAGGCAAGAATCACATTAATAAGTAGGCCTAACTGAAATAATGAGGGAAATTAATAATGAAACCTGTTTTTCGGCTTTGAATAACTTACACTTGAAAATCTTGAATTGCCTAACCTCAAACTCAAAGAATTGTAATTTCCATGTTAAATCGTTGTTAGAGACATTAATTTTATTATTAGCTTTCAATTGAAATAGAAATAAATTAGTTAGTTAGGGAAGTTTTAATTGCTTCGCTTATTTAAAAAAAAATCAGATGGAAATAAATGCATTGTAAAAATCTGAAAGTGTAACTTTGAAAATATTGAATTTGTAAAATTTATTTATTGATAAAAAAGGCTAATTAACAACAGGATAATAATTTTGAATTTTGATTTAGGCCTATTTGTTGTTTTATTTTTCGTTTTGTTTTACTTTGAATTTTTGATATTTTAATTTATTCATTAAGTTAGGAAAAAATTCAAATTTAGCTTTAAGAAAATAATTTTTAAGATTTTGCTTTGCAAACTGAATTGAAACCTAAAATCAGTAAATACAAATTTCATAATTAACTTGCCACAACACTTTAACTTTGGGGAATTTTAAGCAACAAAATTGTTGTTTAAAATGTATGGTGCATTTGTTATGTATGTTTATTTTTTATTGAATTTTGCATTTGTGAATATTTATAGGCCTATGTGTTTTCAGCTCAGCAATTTACAAAACACTTTCTTATTCCCTATTTGTTACATTACCAGTTGTAAACTTTTACCAACTCACAAACACAGACAAAAGCAGCCCCTCGTAGTACATTGTACCCTAATTACACAAACCTGATATAGCTTTATTAGTTTGTAATTAACGTCAGTAGGCTACTCAACTATCCGCATAGACTAGTAAAAAATGTGATAGTAGGTTAAAAGTCATTATTTTTTATAGGTTATTTCATTTTAAACAACTTATCTGCTTTATAACTACTTTTTAACATTTAAAAAGTTGTTTACGAGGCCTTTATGAAATAAAACAAAAGGTTTTATAAATATTTTGAAAATAAATTACATTATACTTTATGGCAGATAACATTACTTTTAGGAAAAACATGGCGGCCGCTTTCATGTGGCCACACTGTCTCTATCTAGTCACTGTATATATTAGGAGACCCTATGAGTATTCAAATGAAGCAAAATGTATGCATATTATAAATGTGTTACATAAGAATTTGTGTTGTGTTTACTAGACATCTTTTCTGTCATGTCCTCCACATTGTTTCTAATTCTAATTTTGGGCCATTTTCGTGAATAATTTTATAGTGGCAGCTTCCCTTGAACAAAAAAACGTAATAAAGCTTCCCTTGATTTATTACAATAATTTTATAGTTTGTTTGAGCTAAAATAGACGGTTCGATACAATTGAAGAATGAAATTGTACATAATTATATATGTATTGTAAATGTTTTCACATAACAAGGACAATATTTATAACGATGTAATGACTCCCGGTGCATCAAAAACAATAAGAAGTGACTGTAAAAAAAGACTTGTAAAAGAGTTTGGTTCAATATTTAAAAGACACGACTACAAACCAAAGTTTGATGAGAGTAGAGTGACCAAGAAATTATTGATTATTATTTGAATATGATTATGAATATGTTTGACTCATATTTGAGGTACGGTACCTGAAAAGAATCAATGGAAGGAACTCTTATATTTTCATTAGTTGTATGTCACAGTAAATTTCCTTTGGAAAAGATAAAGTATCACAACATTTTTGGCAGTTAAGTGATTCTAACCAGTATAGATGATAATATATTTTAATACACTAAAAACAATGCACCCAAATTTCTGGGACATTAAAATAATAAAACCTTTTAAATATAATTAAATTATATTATGTGCTAACTTGAATAAAATAATAACAAATTATAGAAATTATTGTCTAGTTATTATCTACAAACAATAATAATAAAAAAATATTATTTTTGTTGTTATATTTTTTCTTTCATTACTAAAGAAGCTTTACGCATGATTTCGCCGACTAATCTATATATATAAAAGCCAAAACCCACTGACTCACTCATCACGATTTCTCAAAAACTACGGAACTGATTGGAATGAAATTTGGTATGTAGCTTCCTCTAGGGCCATAGGTGCACTCAACCCACCCCCCAACCCATACTTAAAGGGTTGGGGAAAGGGTTTGAAAAAATTCGAAATTTTAGGGGGGTTTGGGGGGGATCAAAGTTATTAAAAAATGACTTCTTCAAAAGTACCGAACGGATTGGAATGAAATTTGGTATGTAGCTTCCTCTAGGGCCATAGGTGCTCACTAAGAATGGGTTTGAAAAAATTCGAAATTTTAGGGGGGTTTGGGGATCAAAGTTATTAAATCACGATTTCTTCAAAACTACCGAACGGATTGGAATGAAATTTGGTATGTAGCTTCCTCTAGGGCCATAGGTGCTCACTAAGTGCTCATAGGTATGAAAATTTTCTAAATTTTAGGATGGGTTTGGGGGGATCAAATTTACTAAAATCATAATTTCAGATCTTTTATTATTATGACAATAGTGCTTTTATTATTTAAGATCTCTCTCTCTATATATATATATATATATATATATATATAAGCCAAATACCACTCACTGACTGAACACTTAAAAAGAATACAATTACGTTAAAAAGGCTGAAAATACCAACCACTTAAAAAGAATACAATTACGTTAAAAAGACTGAAAATACCAACCACCACGGGCAACGCCGTACGGGTCAGCTAGTAGTTCTATAAACTGTTTATGTTTTCAGTTTAATTAAGACGAGAGTTACAAAACACCATCTCCATACTGTGGATATTAACACACATTGTTATTAAATAAATAGTAGTAGTAAAGTGTACGTGCAATAATAATACATTTATTAATTTGCACTCACCCAATAATCATCATCATCATATTAATAAAACGCTAAGTCTGTCCGTTTGATTTTTCAACTCAAAAACCGTATAGGCTATGTTCTTGAATTTTACACAATCATAGACCTTAGTGAGCAACTGCTAAAACCGAAGTTTAAAGAATATAAGTCAAGTGGTTCCTGAGATATAGGTTCCTGAAGTTTCAGAAATTTCCATATTGAAACTATTTCAATATATAAAAAGTTAACAATTAATTGTAAATAAAAAACAAATTTATCAGCTGTTGGAAATTAACGCCTTAAGATTAATTAACTTTTTCAAATTTTTTACTCGTGGTAATACGGGTACGCGGGTAGCTCGTATACAAATAAAATAGTATGAAGAATAAATATATTTTATGGATTAATAACGTTTTAATGATATTTAATGTTGTTAGCAATACTGAAGTGAATATCTAAATTTAATGATACCACAATACAGAGTAGCACTTTAATGTAAAACCTTCATATTTGTAGTTAGATAGAATCCTTTAGAGAACAACATAATTCATAGATGAAACATTACAATTCAAGTAGTTTTATCTACAAGGTAAATGTGTATAATAGGATTTATTTACCGTTCAGTAATTTACCACTTATCCAAACAAAACACATTATATCGACTATAGCCTACACGAATATGACAGTGAAATTTATTGAATCAATCACTTTTATTTTTTAGCCTCGCTTAATGGTGTCATGGTGACCTTTTGAATTTCCACTTATTAGCGAATTTCCATAGAAAAATGAGCTATTGCAGTGGCCCTTATGGTGAGACCCAAGGTCGGGAGTAGCAAATGAGCACCGATCATGGTCACCAGAACACGTTTTGGGGGTTAAAAAAAATCATATATAGGGATATATATATATATATATATATATATATATATGTATATATGTGTTCGCACTCTAGCAGTCGCATTTTAAGTCCGATTTGGTCCAAATTTGGTACACGTGTTGGTAGTGTAAGTGGCTTGGACGAGTTCGTTAGGCAAAAAAATCCAACAACCGGAAGTAAGTTTTTTGACCGGAAGTAACTATTTTTTGAGATTTTTACTAAGAGAATGATTTTTTTTAGAGTTTTTTATGAAAATATAAATGTAAGATGTTATTCTGCACATTTTGTTTTTTTACGCGACCTTATAGCTCGCTTGGTTCCCCCAAAATCGATCAAAACGTTAAATACCATTGAAGTACCCGGTTCAAAGCCATGTGGTGGATTCTACCGTGGGGCTGGCGTGCGAAGCACGCAATGCTTTGTGTGTTGAAAATACCACTAATACGAGGTTTGGCGTGCGAAGCACGCAATACATTGTGTATTGAAGACAATCCCAATATGTGGAATGGCGTGCGAACCATTTTGCAGCTATTCAGCACCGTCGTGAATATACCTATTTCCCAAATTGTTGGTCGAAACCCTAAAATATCGGTCTATAAACTTAATTTTGGAAATTTGCTCAACTCACGTCAGCGGTTCAGCTGCGTGGTCGAATTATTATATTATTGCACAAGGACTAGTGTTTCTGAAAAACAAATATCTGATGTAGATATTAATAAATGGAGAATATTACTTGTGTTCAGCACGATTTACTACTTTGTAGCGTTGGTTTGGTTAATACGATATTTTGTCTTTGTTTGAACAAATTTCAGTAGTTACAAAATAACATAATGTTAATTCCATTTTATTTTAACAGTCGTCAAAATATTTGATAGAATAAAACTCGGACACTTTATCATAATCCTTACACTATAATGTTTTTCTATCGGAGCCTAAAATCCCCTCTGTGTATATCAAATTATGTTGGTTTGCCTGAGAACAGCTGGACCGATAAAAAAATTTAATTGCACAATTTTAACTCCAGTTTAAATAATTTTCCTAAACACGAATTAAAACTCTCTTTATAATTTGCAATTATACCAACCAGATACATCACTTTGTATTAAATATAAATCCTAATTTAATTTAACTAAATTAAAACAATAGGCCAGTCGGTAGAGGTAAATTTAAACCAAAAGTTCCAGTAATTTGCAATACGGCTGAATTTTTTTTTTTTATAAGTACATTAAAGTATGTAGATTAACATAAAAAAAGTTTACCAGTTTATCGATTTCCCAAAGTCGAAAAAAAATCGATTATCATTTCTTTTCTATTATCCTTAATATTTCGAGCTCGGATGAAGATAGAGAAAAATAAAAATACCATCGTGTAGGGGAGATATTTTTTAACAAAAAAGGTCATATGTATTTATTTCGTCCGAGCAATGGTTTGTCTGGAAAAAATTCGATAATGCAGGTATGTATTTTGCAGCAGGGGAAATCACTAAAAGGGGACATCTTATTCATACATGAAGCGTTGGCTCATTCTAAATTGGCCGAATTTTAATATATCGAATTGAAACTTGACATAGGAGTTAAAATCTATATTTTAAACATTTATTCTGAGTCTCAGCTTGTTATCTTGAAAATTACCCGATCTAGAGACACTTGACTTATCAATGGGTTTCTCGATTTTAGGAGTACCGAACCCACCAATTCATTTTAAACAGCTTCAGTTTAGAAAATTTTCAAAATATCAACCTGAAAGTTTTTTTACAAGTTAAATATATATTCAAACAAGATCAAGGAGTATAAACCTTTTTTATTATTTACTTTTCAAAGCATAAGTAACTTAAAAAAGTATAATTTTAGACCTTTTTAGATTTTTCATCAAAACGCTTGAGTTAATCGGCTGCAGATTAGTCAATTTTTTAAATATAGTTTTTTAAATAAGTATAGCAAAAAACAATTGTGTTTTTAACTTATGTACCAATTTTTAAATTGATATGTTCAAAAATGACGAAAATGGAGTCGTTGAATCCAAAGGTGTTATGGTTAAAACGAGATAGGTAAAACAGAAGATCATTTTCAAGCGCCTCGTTTTTAAAAATAACATGAAAAAATCGTTCATACTTACTAAGAATATTTATGCTGGTGTACACAACTTGTAAAACAAATTTGATGTTGATATTCCAAAAAGTTTCTAAACTGGAGCTGTTTAAAATGAATTGGTGGGTCCGGTACTCCTAAAATCGATAATCGAAATCGATTCCTAGATCGGGTAATTTTCAAGATAACAAGCTGAGACTCAGCATAAATGTTTAAAATATATATTTTTATTGCTATACCAAGTTTCAATTCGATATAATAAAATTCAGTCTATTTAGAATGAGCCAACGCTTAATATATGAATAAGATGTCCCCTTTTAGTGATTTCCCCTGCTGCAAAATACATAATTGCATTATCGAATTTTTTCCAGACAAACCATTATTCGGACGAAATAAATACATAAACCCTTTTTTGTTGAAAGATTCTTCCCCTACACGGTGGTATGTTTTATTTTTCTCTATCTTTATCCCAGTTCGAAATATTAAGGATAATCGAAAAAAAAATGATAATTGATTTTTTTTTCGACTTTGGGAAATCGATAGACTGGTAAACTTTTTTTATGTTAATCTACATACTTTAATGTACTTATAAAAAAAAATCAGCCGTATTGTAAATTACTGGAACTTTTGGTCTAAATTGACCCCTACCGACTGGCCTATTAACGTATTTAATTGGAAGGATGTATTGTGTGTGTTGTTTGACTCGCGTACCACGAGGGACTACAAAACAACTTTTATTATTTCCAACTAGTCTGCACCAACGTGCCAGAAAAAAAAGAAAGAAAAACAAGAATTGAACTGAAACATAATTAACACCCAGTTAAATTTTCAGTAATTTTTCGCTGATTTGTTTGATCCATCCGTCAAAGACGATGATAACCATATAGCGTTTTCAAAATTAAATACATATTTTCAGTCATAGAGCTTATAAAACCTACATTTATATTACTTTAAACATACCAACTAATAACCCAATTAATTAACGTCAATGTAGTTTTAACTGTGCTGGAATAAGGATGATCACTATTTATGTGATATAAAGTACCAAACAAAAAAATACAATGCCTATTATCAACGTTGATGTAAGTGACATATAAACTAACAGCAAATGCCAAATGTCATTTTCAATGTATCTCTGGGGACACTCAGAATGTTGACCTATTGTGTAGGTAAATCATGTTGTTGGACAGGAATGCTAGAGTTGTAAATTGTAACCAAATGACAAGGGTATACAGATTTACTACGCATGTGCATAATTAACAATGTTATGGAGGTATCTACTACTGGAGATACAATACTTTATACTTGGGAAATTTATTATAGGGATGCAAAAACACTTAATACCAATTAGAAACATACATTTGTGATTATCATGTAAGGTTGAACTAGTCAGACACGCTAAATATTGATTTAAGGTACGGTACGAAGGTTGTCGTTGTAATCTAAATAACAAATAAGAAAATCATACGTATTTTATCAATAAGAAGATAAAATGAGATTTAAAAACATAATGGTACTTTTATCCTTGTGATTATTTGGACAACTCGTACTTTCACACTAAACTATATATACGAGTAGGCCTAGAGTGACGAACTTTATTGAACGGATTTTCTTAGAAAAATGTTCCAGTCAATAAGATATACGCTCAAGTGTTATGCATGTAATGAAGTGATTTTCCACCCCCCATATTTTTTGTTGGAAGTATTAAACAGTGTGCTAGAAGTAATTGAACCTTGCCTTAAGCTATTAAGACCAGACCTTATCAGAGAAACTAAGTTAAGTAAACAGAATTGTTTAATCTGATAAACAAGTAGATATAGCAATGTCAAAGTCTACCCCCACTAGTGGCGCGCGCATCTACTCCCACTCTACAGATCAAGGGTATATAAAGGCCATCGCAGCACAGTAAGAGGGACTTGGGTTCCACCAGCCCAACCTTCCCGACTATACCGGCGTGCTGAGCCGATAGTCATTCCGTACCTTGGTTAGTACCGGCGTGTTGAGCCGACTAATCATCCTGTCGACTATACCGGCGTTTTGAGCCGATAGTCCTACCGTTCCTTGGTTAGTACCGGCGTGTTGAGCCGACTAATCATCCCGTCGACTATACCGGCGTGTTGAGCCGATAGTCCTACCGTTCCTGGGTTAGTACCGGCGTGTTGAGCCGACTAATCATCCTGTTGACTATACCGGCGTGTTGAGCCGATAGTCATACCGTTCCTTGGTTAGTACCGGCGTGTTGAGCCGACTAATCATCCTGTCGACT
>JAGFPH010002073.1:17116-44721 GCA_018207615.1 Philaenus spumarius | reverse complement strand
GACTAATCATCCTGTCGACTATACCGGCGTGCTGAGCCGATAGTCATACCGTTCTTTGGTTAGTACCGGCGTGCTGAGCCGACTAATCATCCTGTCGACTATTCCGGCGTGTTGAGCCGATAGTCCTACCGTACCTTGGTTAGTACTGGCGTTTTGAGCCGACTAGCCATACCGTGGACTATACCGGTGTGTTGAGCAGATAGTCCCACCGTACCCTGGTTAGTACCGGCGCGTTGAGCCGACGTATCACCCTCTCGACTATAACGGCGTGTTGAGCAGCTAGACACACCTTTTCCTAGTCGTCCGAGGACCTCTCCAGGCGAACCGATCCAGTTAGACTTCCGATACTCTAAGGATCAACAAGGGACTACTAGCATCGATCAACGACCCTGATTTACCGAAAGTGATATTAAATGTTATATAAAAGTGAAATTAAACAGTGATAGACAGTTTGATATTATCAGAAATAATATTTTGTTTTGGTACCGATTAATTATATTGAGAGCAATAATAAAAGTTGAGTTAAAAGAAGTATCGAATATTGTTAATTGTATAATAGAACCCACTCCAAAAGAGTGTATCTGGGACGAAGGATATAGTTGAAGCAATTTAGGTATACCTTCGTACTGTAAGCGAAAGTAACGTTACATGCATTAATGCAAATGAAATTTTGAATAAATAAATAAATGCATTGTTCTTCTTTTTAAGTACATGGTTGAAAATATATTTTGTGTTTTAAGATGTATTTGTGAAATCAGTTATTTTAACACTTGATGGCTAATATTGATGGCATAAATATGAATTATCGCATTAATTCTTCATCTTGTTTGAAAAACTATTGGCATCTTAAATAAGAAATATCTGATTTCAAGTACTAAGAAATGGTTGAAAATGTAACTAAATATAATTGTATGTGTTGTAATTAATTATAATAGTTATCCGTCTTGTAAAATGGAATTTAAAAATATAAACGTGTAAATCAAATAAAAAATAAACAAATTAAAAAAATAAATAAATAAACTGTTTGGTTGGAATTAAAATTTATTTTTACATCACAAACTTTTAAAATTGCAGCTAAATGAAACTATTTTGTGTGGATCCTAAGTGTCGAAAGCGTATTGTTTTGACTGTTATGTATATACCAATAAAAATAAAACTCTCGAAAAAACGATAAGAGGCAATCTGTAATACTTTGTAACTTTCCTGACACCTAACTATTTATTATATTATTGTACAAGGACTAGTGTTTCTGAAAAACATATATCTGATGTAGATATTAATAAATGGAATATTACTTGTGTTCATCACGATTTACTACTTTGTAGCGTTGGTTTGGTTAATACGATGTTTTGTCTTTGTTTGAACAAATTTCAGTAGTTACAAAATAACATAATGTTAATTCCATTTTATTTTAACAGTCGTCAAAATATTTGATAGAATAAAACTCGGACACTTTATCATAATCCTTACACTATAATGTTTTTCTATCGGAACCTAAAATCCCCTCTGTGTATATCAAATTATGTTGGTTTGCCTGAGAACAGCTGGACCGATAAAAAAATGTAATTGCACAATTTTAACTCCAGTTTAAATAAGTTTCCTAAACATGAATTAAAACTCTCTTTATAATTTGCAATTATACCAACCAGATACATCACTTTGTATTAAATATAAATCCTAATTTAATTTAACTAAATTAAAACAATAGGCCAGTCGGTAGAGGTAAATTTAAAACAAAAATTTCAGTAATTTGCAATACGGCTGAATTTTTTTTTATAAGTACATTAAAGTATGTAGATTAACATAAAAAAAAGTTTAGCAGTTTATCGATTTCCCAAAGTCGAAAAAAAATCGATTATAATTTTTTTTCTTTTATCCTTAATATTTCGAGCTGGGATGAAGATAGAGAAAAATAAAAAATACCATCGTGTAGGGGTGGTACTTTTAAACAGAAAAGGTCATATGTATTTATTTCGTCCGAGCAATTACTTGTCTGGAAAAAATTCGATAATGCAGGTATGTATTTTGCAGCAGGGGAAATCACTAAAAGGGGACATCTTATTCATACATGAAGCGTTGGCTCATTCTAAATTGGCTGAATTTTAATATATCGAATTGAAACTTGGTATAGGAGTTAAAATCTATATTTTAAACATTTATTCTGAGTCTCAGCTTGTTATCTTGAAAATTACCCGATCTGAAGCCACTTGACTTATCAATGGGTTTCTCGATTTTAGGAGTACCGGACCCACCAATTCATTTTAAACAGCTCCAGTTTAGAAAATTTTCAAAATATCAACCTGAAAGTTTTTTTACAAGTTAAATATATAGATTCAAACAAGATCAAGGAGTATAAACCTTTTTTATTATTTACTTTTCAAATCATAAGTAACTTAAAAAAGTATAGTTTTAGACCTTTTTAGATTTTTCATCAAAACGCTTGAGTTAATCGGCTGCAGATTAGTCAATTTTTTAAATATAGTTTTTAAAATAAGTATAGCAAAAAACAATTGTGTTTTTAACTTCTGTACCAATTTTTAAATCGATATGTTCAAAAATGACGAAAATGGAGTCGTTGAATCCAAAGGTGTTATGGTTAAAACGAGATAGGTAAAACAGAAGACCATTTTCAAGCGCCTCGTTTTTAAAAATAACATGAAAAAATCGTTCATACTTACTAAGAATATTTATGCTGGTGTACTCAACTTGTAAAACAAATTTGATGTTGATATTCCAAAAATTGACGAAACTGGAATAGATTGAAATTAGTTCGTGGGTCCGGTACTCCTAAAATCGATAATCGAAATCGACTCCTAGATCGAATCATTTTCAAGATAACAAGCTGATACTCAGCATAAATGTATAAAATATATATTTTAACTCCTATGTCAAGTTTCAGTTCGACATATTAAAATTCGGCCAATTTAGAATGAACCAACGCGTCATGTATGAATAAGATGTCCCATTTTAGGGATTTCCCCTGCTGCAAAATAGTTGAAAAATACCTCTTCTACACGGTGGTATTTTTTATTTTTCTCTATCTTCATCCCAGCTCGAAATATTAAGGATAATAAAAAAAAAAAATGATAATCGATTTTTTTTCGACTTTGGGAAATCGATATACTGGTAAACTTTTTTTGATGTTAATCTACATACTTTAATGTACTTATAAAAAAAATTCAGCCGTATTGCAAATTACTGGTAGTTGTAACCTATACCGACTGGGCTACAATGTATATAACTTAAGACTGCTGTATACGAACAAGTAATAGTTTTTTTTATAAACACTGAATTTAATTGTTTACTTAGTAAAACTATTACCTCGTAACTCTTTTACCCGGACGAAGAAAGGGTTCTTGAAAACTATTGGTTTTATAATCAGCATTTCATTGATAAGCCTTTACTTTCTTTATTATTTAGTTTCCTACTACTTTTATAATTTGGTACTAAGTATAAAATTCTTATAGAAGACTAATTATCTTTAAATGGGAATAGTTAAAATTTTTAACAATAATCCCAGCTCTTCCACCCAGTAGAAAAGTATCTAATAACCAAATTTAAACACAAAAACATTTACATAAACAATAATAACAATTCGAACACGCAGCTGAACCGCTGGCGTGAGTTGAGCGAATTTCCAAAATTAAATTTATATATGTTTTGGTTTTCAAACAACAATTTGGGAAATTGATCTACTCACGAAGGTGCTGCCAGCATGTACCAAATATATTGCAATCGGTAACCACGGTAAAAGCCGTGGATTTAATTCTGGTACTTTTACGGTATTTTACGTTTTGATTGTTTTTGGGGAAACCGGATGGTCGCTATAAGGTCGCGTAAAAAAACAAAATGTGCAGAATTATTTCGTATGTCTATTATTTTAAAGAAAACTATAAAAAAAAAAATTAATTCTAGTACGAAAAATCTGAAAAAATTTTTACTTTCGGTCAAAAATTTGGTCTACTTCCGGTAAATGTTTTTGGCTAACGAACTCGTCTAAGCGTCTTAGAAAACCAACCTGTGTACCAAATTTGGACCAAATCGGACATAAAATGCGCCCGTTAGAGTACGCACACATATATACATAAATATACAGGCTGTCCAGCTTCGACTGTGACATCTTCACGGGCGTATTTGTCTTCTAAAAACAAGCAAATAATGCAATGCAACAGATGTCCTACCTCTATTCGTTTCCTGTCTGTCAGTCTGTATGTGATTTTTACAAAATACTTAATATTTTGGAAGTAGCAAATTTATTGAGCTTAAACTTTATATACATATTTTTTGCGTAACATTTTATCACTGTACGAAAAATTATAACATTAATTTAAACATTTTCATAATGGCGGATGTTTATAATTTTTAATGTCAAATATCTCAAAACCACTAACTTTAAAAAAAAATTACAAGAGACAAAAAAAAGTTTACGTATTTAATGACAAACAAAATGTTTTTTTAATTTTGCCTGTAGCTCAAAGGATAACGAAGATATTGTAAAAAAAAGGAAAAATGTATTGCCTTAATCTTTATGTTTGTGTTTGATCTACAACAATTGTATCGTACATTTTTCGTTTTTAGCCAATATCTCGGCTATCTTTAAAGATATGGAGGAAATTAAAAAAAACTATTGTGTTTGTCATTAAAAAAGTAAACTTTTTTGTCTCTTGTAATGTTTTGGTAAAGTTAGCGGTTTTTGAGATATTTGACATTAAAAACTATAAACAGCCGCCATTTTGAAAATATTTAAAATAATGTTATAATTTTTCGAACAGTTATAAAAGATTACGCAATATATATGTATACAAAGTTTAAGCTCAATATATTTCCTACTTCCAAAATATATACAAATATTTTGTAAAAGTCACATACAGACTGACAGACAGCAAACGAATAGAGATAGGACACATGTTGTATTGCATTATTTGCTTGTTTTTAGCAGACAAATACGCCCGTGAAGTTTCGGACAGTCGAATCTGGACACCCTGTATATACCTATATATGATTTTTAATGACACCCCAAAACGTGTTCTGGGGACCATGGTCGGTGCTCATTTGTTACTCCCGGCCTTGGGTCTTACCATAAGGGCCATTGCAATAGCTCATTTTACCTATGGAAATTCGCTAATAAAAGCAAACGCCAAGAATATAAAGTGTTAAAATTAAATGTAAACCTTTAAAAAAAAACCCATATTAACATAAGCAAGTTTTAAGTTTACCGCCATATTGGAAAATGATTAACAATGTTCAAAATTATAAATATAGAGCTTTTCCACCCACTAGAAAGTAGTCTATTTCATACCTTGTTGGAAAACTAATATTTTTCAAGATCCCAATAGTGGCACGGTTAAAAAGAAAAACTTCACAACAGAAACCAAAACAAACTTGTGTTCGTATTAAATGTTAAATTTGGACGTCAGCTATATTAGAGAAATAATGGTCTTTGCAGAGATTTACAATTAAAAAGTTTATTATAAATTTATAGATAACATTTATTTAAATAAATATTGGGACTTTTAATTCGTATAAGACTGGACTAGAAATTAAAAAAAAAACACTAACGAACAGACATGCACAGGTATAGTGTATAACTTTTTAATTGGTAACCATGTTAAATTAATGGGTAATAACTAACAAATCACTAAACATATCAAAACCTCCAGATGTAAAAATTCAGATAGCTTATAATATCGAGTATAAGAATATAATTGTTAGTCAAGGTATCGTTTAAAATTAGCATTTAAATAACAAAGAAACTCTAATACTCAACTATATATTTACAAAAGCATTACGAAAATAATTAATATTACAGTAAATACTGTCGGTTTAATAAGCAAATTTATATGTTTAACAAAGTTGAAGTAAATTACACAATATTATGCATGCACATTCTGTGAACCTCAGCACTTTGTGACAAACATGGCTGACACCACTGAAATTTCAAAACCTAATTAACTAGTTTGCGGTTTAAAATATTTCTTTGTAAATAACAAAACAGATTTGTTAATCATAACATTATTTTATAATGAAGGTTTAGGAGAAAAAACATACTGCGAACAATTTATGAAGCTGTATATTATATTATTACTTATGTATGATGAGGTCAGTTACTTAATAGAACAAAATCAGAGATGAAGATGATGTTAAATCAAACTAATGTAACAGGGAAGATAACTTATAGACAAATGTAATGTTTAGGCTATTTGGAAAAAAATGGATACATCTAGAGTTAAACAAAATTACAACCACCAGGGAAAGCTATAAGAGCCAGTCATCCAAAAATGGTAGCTGGACTATGTGGAGAGAGATTTAATCATAATATATGTCAAAGGGTGGACAGAGAATGTCAGAAACAGAAGAGAATAAGCTAGAACACTTATTGATCCAAGGATTTTCAAGGCCTGTAGCTACACTGCATTACGTAAGAAAAATCTATATATATAAAGCTGAAATACCACTGACTCACTCACTCATCACAGTATCTCGAAAACCATAACTCCTAGGAATGTGAAATTTGGTACACATATAGCTCATAGGCCCTAGAGGCTCACTAAGAAAGGAGTTTGAATTATTTTGCGTTTAAGGGTTGAAACAACCCCTAAAACCATAAACACTGTTTGTTTTATATCTCAAAAACCATATGGCCTAGAAATTTGGAATGTGGTACATATATTGCTCATAGGACTTAAATTTGCACTAAGAAATAATTTTTAAATATTTAGCGTTTAAGGGTCGAACAAACCCCTAAAACCATAAATATTGTTTCTTTAATATCTCAAAAACCATATGGCCTAGGAACGTCGAATTTGGTACACATATTGCCCATAGGCCATCGAAGTGCACTAAGAAATTTTTTTGAAATATTCGCGTTCAAGGGTTGAAACAACCCATAAAAACATAAATATTGTTTGTTTTATATCTCAAAAGCCATATGGCCTAGGAACTTGAAATTTGGTATACATATTGCTCATATGAACTAGATGCGCACTAAGAAAGGACTTTAAAATATATGTCTTTAAACAACCCCTAAAACTATACATATTATTTAAAGCTGGAAAGCTGAAATTTTGTACATTTATTTCTTAAAATCACATATAAAAAAGTAAACCAGTTTTACTTTTTGTCACGTTCTGCTAAGGGGTTTAAATGTAGTAACAACCCCTAATACAATTAATATTAATTTTCATACTTTCCTGAAAGTTAGAGAGCTGAAATTTTGTACATTAATTTCTTACTAGATGCAGACAAAATAAAATAGTTTTACACTTTGTAACGTTCTGCTAAGGGATTGAAAAGTAGTAACAACCCCTAAAACCATAAATAGTAATTGAATAACGTTGAGGAACGTGAAATTTGGTACACATAGCTCATAGGAACTAGAGTTGCACTAAGAAATAATTTTAAAATATTTGGCCTTTAAGAGTTGAAACAACCAATAAAAAATAAATGTTGTTTGTTATAAAAGTTATAAAGCTTAAATTTTGTACATTTATTTCTTGAAAAACACATAAAACGTATTCCTAAACCAGTTTTACATTTTGTTAAGTGCTGCTAAGGGGTGAAAATGTGATAACAACCCCTAAAAACTATAAATATTAATTGGGTCCCTTCCCTTAAAGCTAGAGATATGAAATTTGGCATTTATTAATTTTAAGGTGGCATTAATGCGTAAAGCTGATCAAATCTATCCCGATCTATGAATGCGCATATTAAAGTCGTATCTGTTCGATATGCAACATCCAGCTAAGACTGTGATTTACCAGTCTGTAGATTTAGCGGTTGAAAAGAAGACGCTCTTCACTCTGAATTCTTTATTTTTAATTGATTTAAATTATTCAGCAAACATACCCTGACGAAGACAATTGACGGGCAGCCAATGAACAACACATACCAAACTAATTGAAAATACATGTAATAATTCACTTTCGTGAAATAAAAGATGAAAGAAAATGAGGGAGAAATATTACAATTATGTAACATAGTGATTCAAAACAAATCCCCATAGTGAAGCTCGGGTATTCAGCTAGTAGGCTACATTTATAAAAACCTGTTTGATGTAGGCAATTAAGGTTAAACTAGTCATTATTATTGGTGGAACCTTCAAACAAATTTCAAAAAGTCTGATGCACTAAACATATACTACTAAAAAATCATTTGATTACCTACTATGAAAATAAACATACATTTTTAACATATTAATTAGTGCATTGATTTTTTTTCGTGCAATACAAAAATACATATATTACTTTAAATGGGTTTGAGGTTAATTTTCGAATTACAAGCAAACTTATACAAACAACAATAATCAATATAAATAATAAGAAATATGATTAACTAATCATTAAGAAAATAAAAAAAGGAAAGGCAAACAGCAGTAAAATGCATTATCTCTTTTAATAAGGACAGACAATTAGGATTTAAAAATGTAATTCATGATAAACATTATGTAGTTTTATGTAATGGTGCACCAGAGCAATTTATATACGAGTATATTTATTACAAATAGATTATTTACATGTCATATGCATGATTTAAGTAAGCATACTTACTTTCCTACAAAAT
The DNA here is from genome assembly GCA_018207615.1 of Philaenus spumarius. Classification (NCBI taxonomy): domain Eukaryota; kingdom Metazoa; phylum Arthropoda; class Insecta; order Hemiptera; family Aphrophoridae; genus Philaenus; species Philaenus spumarius. The sequence goes on along the minus strand of JAGFPH010002073.1, from coordinate 36,162 downwards.
TGTAAATAGTAAATGCTGTTTTCAAACGACAGTCGGATAATCATTTGCAAGTCATTTACTTACATTGAATATTAATAGCAATTATTTAATAAACAAAGTCACCATTTAAAATAAATGTGCAGTCTATTATCTGTTTCAAGTAAGTATTATGTAAAGTATATGAAGGTTTTAGATACATATGAGGTTTATAACTATTGTTTAAGTATATCCAATTCATATTATTGTTAGACAATAGTCTGAATAGTCTTTATATTAATTCATAACATAATGGTAATTAAATACTTGATTAAATTTCATTACTATATATTACAGGTCACACACTACGTTGAAGGGTTCTGGGCCTGAAGTCATGGATTAAGTAGGCCACATTTGTATCTTGAGGCTTGATTGCTGGTGAAAGTGGAAAGTGGATTAAAGAGAAGCCGTTGTAAGGGAAGCACTTAATCACCGACAGTTAGAGAAAGTTAAATCATCCCCAGTAAATTGAGCTTTGAATTGGTCAGACTATGCAGCTATGTGTTTTAACTAAAAATGGTCAAATACTTTCAGTGATGTTATTACCTAAACATTATTAGCGATGTTACCTAATACAATAAAACATGGATAGTTTTGTGCCTTTTAAGTAATATCCAAAATATCCATCCGATTTGGGTAACTATTATTTAGCTGTTAGACATTTCGAGTTTACTTACTCGGGATTTACGTTGGTTATGTTGGCGCTGTACATAGCGTATTATTTGTACTTCTTACGCAGCTAATACACATCGAAAATAGTTGTAATTAGTACTGCTTTCATATAAAGTTTACTGTCTTATTTGTTCTACAAAAACCACTTTTTTAAATGCAGCCTAAGGTTCAATTACGTTGTGTTTTGTAGTTAATCAACTATAATTCAAACCAACCTAAGTATTGTGCACTTACTTAAACCTGCAAATTAAAAATAACATTAATAATTACTGCTTGATACTAGAGATTTCATTAAGAGGAACAAATTGGCCGAGACAAGGCCCTTGCCCAGTCTATTGCAGTAAACACCCTTCCGCTATGTCCAGCTCTCCCGTCTTCATTCAACTAACTAAAAAAATAAAGTATGTAAGTTGTTATAATTGAGTTATGAAGATATGGAAATTTAATACAAGAAACAATCAAATTTACTCTGTTAAGTAAAAAGACACCATGTTAAAGAAAACTTTATGTTTATGCATTAATAAAAAGTTCTCGGTAATTTAAAGCATTTTGTGTGACAATTCCTTTACAACTTTAATAATTCGACCACGCAGCTGGACCGCTGACGTGAGATGAGCAAATTTCCAAAATTACGTTTATATGCCTATGTTTTAGGGTTCCAACCAACAATTTGCTAAATACAGCTGTCTGTGTGTACGCAATATATTAGTAGAATTTGTTTCCTCCTAGTGGCCTCGCGAGTTTGAACCACTTTGCTTCGAACCGGGTACTTTTATGGTATTTTACGTTTTGGTTGATTTTGGGGGAACCATACGAGCTATAAGGTCGCGTAAAAAAACTAAATGTGCAGACTAAGATCCGACATTTATATTTTTAGAAAAAAACTCTAAAAAATTCATTCTCGTAGTAAGAATCTCAAAAAATAGTTACTTCCGGTCAAAAAACGTACTTCCGGTTGTTGGATTTTTTTGGCTAACGAACTCGTCCGAGCGTCATAGACAACCAACAAGTGTACCAAATTTGGACCAAATCAGACTTGAAATGTGGCCGCTAGAGTGCGAACACATGTATACATATGTATATATATATATATATATATATATATATACATAGGGAATGAATTTTAATGACACCCCAAAACGTGTTCTGGGGACCATGATCGGTGCTCATTTGCTACTCCCGACCTTGGGTCTCACCATAAGGGCCACTGCAATAGCTCACTTTTCCTATGGAAATTCGCTAATAATCAATCTTTGTGGGTTAATGCTAAGAAACTCAACTTGCTCTTAGTATTACTCCAAACCGGTGTTCTTAGAATAAATTTTCACCTTTAAGTAATATTTTGAAACGAATCGTGACCGTAAACTTGTTTAACAAGTCTTTACAAAAAATTATCTTCGTCTTTTTAGGACCCATAACTCTATTTTCAACCAACTTTAACATGAAGAGTATTGTGGAACATACAGTTAATTTATCTATATATGTATATATAAGCCAAAACCCACTGACTCACTCATCACGATTTCTCAGAACGGATTGGAATGAAATTTGGTATGTAGCTTCCTCTAGGGCCATAGGTGCTCACTAAGAATGGGTTTGAAAAAATTCGAAATTTTAGAGGGGTTTTAGGGGGATCAAAGTTATTAAAAAATGACTTCTTCAAAACTACCGAACGGATTGGAATGAAATTTGGTATGTAGCTTCCGCTAGGGCCATAGATGCTCACTAAGAAAGGGTTTGAAAAAATTCGAAATTTTAGGGAGGAGGGAGTTTGGGGGCGATCAAAGTTATTAAAAAATGACTTCTTCAAAACTACCGAATGGATTGGAATGAAATTTGGTATGTAGCTTCCTCTAGGGCCATAGGTGCTCACTAAGAAAGGGTTTGAAAAAATTTGAAATTTTAGGGCGTTTCGGGGGATCAAAGTTATTAAAAAACGATTTCTTCAAAACTACCGAATGGATTGGAATAAAATTTGGTACGTAGCTTCCTCTAGGGCCATAGGAGCTTAATAAGAAAGGGTTTGAAAAAATTCGAAATTTTAGGGGGGTTTGGGGATCAAAGTTATTAAATCACGATTTCTTCAAAACTACCGAATGGATTGGAATGAAATTTGGTATGTAGCTTCCTCTAGGGCCATAGATGATTACTAAGAAAGGGTTTGAAAAAATTAGAAATTTTAGGGGGGTTTGGGGATCAAAGTTATTAAATCACGATTTCTTCAAAACTACCGAACGGATTGGAATGAAATTTGGTATGTGTAGCTTCCTCTAGGGCCATAGGTGCTCACTAAGAAAGGGTATGGAAAATTTCGAAATTTTAGGAGGGGTTTGGGGGGTTCAAAGCTACTAAAATCATAATTTCAGATCTTTTATTATTATGACAATAGTCCTTTTATTATTTAAGATCTATATATATATAAAATCCAAATACCACTCACTGACTGAACACTTAAAAAGAATACAATTACGTTAAAAATACTGAAAATACCAACCATCACGGGCAACGCCGTACGGGTCAGCATGTCTATATATATAAATGACATCATTGTAATAATTTATTAATTAATTAAATGCAATCGTATTCAGCTATCATCTATAATTTGATTATTTCGTGTAGGCCTATTATCACGTTACAAATGTTACATTAACAGAACTCATGGGCAACACTGCACTTTGAAATGAAAATCGGAGCTTGCATTTCATAAACAATTATGAAAACTTTATTTTAATAATGAGTTATGCTAATTTATAGATTAGATAATAAAACTATTTCAAGTAAATCATCTTAATAAACGATTTTTTGTTCATTCTGGAAATTACATTATAAAAATTATCCATAAAGATGTAATAACTTAAAACAATAGGCCTATAATCCAAAATATATTTTTTTAAATTTCCTTCTCAGCTCTATTTCAAAACCCTACAATTTAAATAATTTGTAATTTAAAGTTGTTAGTTGTAATAATTAACTTTAGTCTAATAATAATAATAATATATAAACTGTAGATAATATAACACTATAAACAGTTCTTCTTTTGTAGTTTTGTACTAAATTTATAAGAAGACTGCAATCTTCTTTTTTAATAATTTTTAATTGGATTTAATAAAAGGGCAAAAAAGGATAAGATATTATTTCTACAAAATATTAATGTGAGAACATGTGTGTTATCCTATAGTTTCAGTTACTAACTGATCAACGGAGATAAAGTAGTGATTGAAATTAAATATTATAGAATATAGGAAGCTCTGGAGAATGTTTCTAATATAAGTAAATTTTACAAGTGTTAGTAATTTCTGTATCTTAATAAAATATAATTAATTATAATAAAATTATTTCATTTTCTAAAAGTATAATTTTATTATCAATTTACAATTCAACTGCTTTGGCAAGACACATGTAAATTTTGTTATTAATGATTAGTTGGACATTTGCCATCATGTATATGTTATAATCAATGCATGATGTTTTGGGAAGATTAATTCTAAAACTTCAGGAGCAAAGGATAGAGTTCTAGGCCCAAGTACAAAATTTGTAATAATACAATTAAACTGAAACTATACCAACCTTAAACCCACAACTTCAGAAATAAAAACGAAGACAGCACACAGAAGTGCGGATGCACCAGTGAGGGGAGAGGTCTATAGTTTGATTTAATTTTTTCTACTACTTTTTTAAATTTTAAAGAACAAATAATGTGTGATTTTTATATTGTTTTAAATAAAGAACTAGAGAAAGTAACACGTTCTGAAAAATTAAAACGAATTTAGAATAGAGCGGAAACCTATTTTTGTATTTTTCCTTTTAAATTGATTTATAAGACGAACATTCATATAGATCTAACATTTATCAAGCATACTTATTTGAAAAGTTGTGTTAATTATTTCGCTTTCAAATTAAATTATATTATATTTTATAAAATTTCAAGGGGTTCATTCTCTCTAAGTATGATATTGCCAACGAACCCTCCCCCTCCAAGCTGCATGGTGTCGGAGATAGCGATTGGGAAAACACTTTGATATAAAACCTTATACCAAAATGTCGATTACATCTATTCAGTTGCTTGGTATATAATGGCAAATGTCCAAGTACAAAATGTTACACCCATCATTACGAAATAACAAATTTAATCAGAGGACAGCTCTAAAATTGTGTTTTGAAGTTAGGCATAGGCCTACATTTATTTTAACATGAACTAGTTTACTATTATTACCAATGACAAAAAAACAACTTATGTTTTACAATTTCAATGCAAGTTTGGACTGAAAAACATTACAATATTGTTTATGTTTTTAACAACTACTAGTCCAGTTATACACATATTATTATTATTTCTTAAATATAATTTATTACAAATTGACTTATTTCAAAAATACGAATATTTAAGCTAAGACATCATTAAAAGGAATTAAAGTAATTAATCTAAATAAAATAATGTTAAAAGATGCTTTAAAAATAAAATAAACACTAACAATTATTTTCAATGATATCTATTTATCTATGCAAACCTGATTACAATTAAACTACTCTGGTACTGATATTTTTATTGAACTAAACGTAAATAATTTTTATTATCATACACCAGGAGTTGGTCCAATCCACCCTGTTTACTCTCTGTAACTAACATCTATAAACTAGCACCCACGCAGTTTCTCAGTAGTTTTTCAGCTAATTTCACACTTTAAAATGTTTTAAATCTCTAAATTGATGGTTGTTTTTCAATGAAGTACACAACACTATTCTCATTCTTTTAGTACTAGGCCTATATTTTTTCTTGCAGCATATGGTATAAATCGCGTAGAACAATAATATTTGAGGGATTTTGTCTACATTTTATCAGCACACAGTTCACGTAATATATTGAATGTTCTTACATCTATCACTTTAACAAAGCACTTTTTTGTCACCAACTAGTTATATATTACAATGATGTATGACTCTTCGTATTCAGAACACATAAATGTCAGACGTCCTAAAGACAACAGTAATATTAAATTAAATCGCAGCTTGAAGTATCGTTAATATTTTACCCACTACTTAATTTAATGTACTTCACTTAACTTCTTATAGTCTAAATAATTATTCACTTCTATAATTATTCACCTAATATCTATAGTTTAAAATTAATATTGAAAAGTAATGATAATTTTACAGCTGTTCTCTAAAAAAGCAATCAATTGCGACTAAAAGTAGTATTATAAGTGTTCGTTGACATAGCGTTTGAAGTTTATTTCCAATATTTAATGTTTATTGCACTATACACCTATTCAAGATACCAACAGAGAAACTTAAATGTTAGGTTTCATTTGTCCATGAGCATAACCATCCTGTTCATAAAAAATATCATATTTATTTAAGTCTACTTTAAAAACACTTGAAATTCATAAAAGCCAACTCTCCAATTTAGTTTAATATTTCTCTAAAGTTTAACTGGAATCTGACTGTTTATTTAGGAGTTTGGTGGTTCGGAATAACAATTGTAAGTCTATGATATCGAACAAAATGGTGGTGGTGTCACGTAATGCATTGCATGGTATTGTAAAATGCAGATCCGTCAAGGGTATATAGGTGGTAAACATGATTGTATCTTACCAAACATGCATAAATAGAAACAAAATGTATAATAGCTGTGAATAAGTAAGAAATGGTCATGACAGTAAAGGAGAAAAGAAATTAAAACTCAATTTAAACAATTGTTCAAAAACGAGTAGGAAAGAATAAAATTATGAAAGGATGTGGTATAGTCTTAATGAATAAGAAGGTTTACGTGGTAAACCTCTTAGTTTTAATTTTGTTGCTGCAAAGTATAGTAAAGAATTTTGACTAAAACCATTTCTAAAACGGAACTGAAAAGATTATAAAAAAAATGTCGTGTAATTCCGTTTAGGGCATGATTTAAATATAATTGTTTTATAATTTATAAACACTAACAATTTTAAGTTGTTAACCAATTGTTTTTCTTTCTGAGACATACATTAAAAAAGATAAACATTCCAAAATTATGAAAACTTTATATATATCCATAAAATTAGTTAGGTATCATTCATTATATTATTTTAAAACATTTTGATACACAAGGTATCAAGTGCCTAAAATATGTCAACATGACTAATATAATAGTACTGGTAACATTGGTAGTATCTAAAAAAATATTTGTTATACATGTAATACAAAAATATTCTTTATTTAACAAATATTAACTTTTTGTATAGCAAACACCATTTTAAACGGGGACAATAATTGACAGTTTACCACTTCATATTCAGTATTTTGTAAACAAACATAAATAAAAACCTAGTATCATGAAACAAAGTAGCCTGGAATAAAGAATTAAAAATACACTTTTCTTTTATTTTTAATATATATTTCTAACTAATAAATAACTGGTTTATATTTTAATTGATGAAAACATAATTTAAAATAACATACAACATTATGGTCAATGAAATACAATTTCTAAATATATTTGAAAGTATATCACAGTTTACTATATACTAAGTATTCAGCCTTCTGGAAAATGTTTTGAAAACAATTCACTTAATTTATAAGGTAACTATCTGCCTTTTGATTGCTATATTTGCATCACTGAATACACTGTGACAATTTGAATGGAATTAAGCCAGGTCTGCAAATGTTATTGCTTGATGTGGTCTGTCTCAAATAGCTTGCTTGTGTTGCCTAGCAACAGATTAGTTTTGACATGATTTTGGAAATTTAAATTAGCTTATTTTTCAATATTTCACCTAACAGAATTTGTGTTTATGTTTTATGAAAATAATGTCTCATGAAAATATATGTAAGTATGGTACGAAACACATGATTCGTTCTGAACAATATACTCGTATAACAATAGCTAGTAAAAGAATGAGCGAAAGTACTGATTTTCTATTCATACATATCATAAATAGTAACATATTCATTTTACTCTACACATAATGGTGTTACTATCAGTTATGTAGTACTGGAGAGAATCGAAATTTGACACATCTGCAAGTGTTAAAGCTTTCGTAATACGTACCATACAACATTTTTAGGCAGGAAAAATAATATTTGATACACATATTTGTAATTTCTTTTTCTTCATATAAAGATGATGAAACCCAATTATACATTAAATTTATTAATTTAAAAGAAATTTATGATCAAAACAGAAAACTACATTAATGTTATAACATACTTTTGTATTGTATGCAGCCACAATAATTTCTCAATTTTTGAACACAGATAAATTGTATGTATGTAGGCTAATACTTGTCTGCCGATTGATGCTTGCGTGCTCAAGCGGGGTACGTTTTCCAAGCAACATGTGACCCTGTGGGCACAGATATATGTATGTATATATATAATTCTACAAAGAAACCAATCCATCATAATTTATAATTACTAATAGGTCATCATTCACAGAACACACTAGATTCAGAATGCAAGTTGGAAGTTGAAACTACGTGTGAAATCGCAGATAGTCTCTGAATTGCAGAACAGGCGTCTCCTGCATTCCGCAGCGATAAATTGTCAAGGATGCAATCGTAGTCTCTTGGGAGAAGGCTGCTGATAAGACAGCATGAGTCTTTTCCGTTTTCTTTTATGGCGATCCTATAACGCATGGGTCTCCAAACTACGGCCCGCGGGCCAAATGCGGCCCGGGAAAGGATTTGGTCCGGCCCGCAGACACCAATAAAAAAAAGTTTTGTTTTAGATTTTGAGAGTGTGCAATGCTGTTAAAAGTGCAGGAGGGGAAAAACCCAATGGTGTTACACTGCATTGTTCACCAATAAGCACTGTGTAGGAAACCCCTTGACGTATCAGAAATAATGGAAGTAGTGGTAAAAACTGTAAATTACATCAGATCACATTCTCTTAAACACAGACAGTTTAAGAACTTTTTGTGAGAAATAGAAAGCCAGTACCCAGACATCCCATACCATTGTGAGGTGCGTTGGTTGAGCAGAGGAAAGGTGCTTATGAAGTTTTTTGAGCTATGCCAAGAAATTTAAATTTTTATGATTGACAAGCCAGTAGAAGAGCTTTCGAGTGACCAGTGGCTATGAAAACTTGCATTTCTTGTTGATATTACCACACATCTTAATATTTTAAATTTGAAACTTCAAGGCAAGAGTTCGTTTGTAAACGATTTGTTTCAACACGTGAAATCTTTCAGATTGAAACTAGTACTTTTTGAAAAACAAGTAGGAAAAACAGTTTTGCACCATTTTGAAACTTGCAAAAACTTTGCTAGTGAAACAAGTGTGCCGTTTCCATCTCAATATGCAGCACAAGCTATTTCAGAACTATGTGAGCAGTTTTAAACTCGCTTTTCAGACTTTGATGAAGCAACTACATCAGAAAAGATCAACCTATTACAAAATCCATTTAAATATAAAGTTGAAGATGCTCCTACCGAACTTCAGCTCGAGTTTATTGATCTTATTTCAAATGAAAACTTAAAAGAATACTTCTCCGAATGTTACAAAAATGAAGATATTCGTCCTTTTTACAGGTATGTAACTTAGTAACTAAGTTGTAATATTTTTTTTTTATACCTAAATTTAATTTAGGTTTTTATTCCAGGTCGTTAAGTGATGAGTTCAAAGCATAAAAAAGTTTTGCTAGAGAAATGATAACTATATTTGGTTCCACATATATTTGTGAGCAAACCTTTTCGAAGATGACACATGTGAAATCAAAATACAGTTCAATGTTGTCGGATGAGCACCTAAAAGCTTTGCTCACTATTTTAACTACAAATTTTAATCCAAAATGGACAGACATTGTGAATAAAAAACAGCTGCACACATCTCACTAAAAATAAAGACAGGACTTCCTTTTCAAAAATGTTTGTGTTACATATTTTAAGTTTAAATAAATAAGTATGATTCTCCAGAGTGTTTTGTCTTTTAACCTTTGTATTTAAAATGCTTATTACTTTTTATTTAACTTTAACCAATAAAAAATAATTATGTTGGCATAAAAAAGAGTTAAAAATCATATATATGTTAAGACTCAGAGACACTTAAAACTTATGTTTAAAAATTAATTTATTTGTAAAAATAGACTGGAAATGCTTAAAAACACTGTTTCCAAGTGTCAAATTTTCCACCCTGGCTGACAAGTCGCCCAGACCCTTTGGCCTGCCATACCACCTCGAAATTTCAATACGGCCCTTGGGTAAAATAGTTTGGAGACCCCTGCTATAACGTATATAGGAAGAGCCAGTAAAGTTTGTGTTTAGTTCTGTTTGTGAATAGATAAATAAGATTTTAATTATTCTGCAAAGTAAGATGAGTAAATCGGATGCAAAATTTGAGCGACAACCATCTGGAAACTTTTTTTTATCTCGCGTGTTCTTTATTTACTGTGCTCTATTTCATTAACGTTTATCTCACTTTTTTGTTTCTGTTGTTTCCATGCTTGCATTTTCTTAGAATACCTTTTACTATATTGTGTACGGAATATTCTTCTTACAAACTGAAATAGTTATGCCGTTAGAATAATAGAAAGGCTGATAGTGATTTCATTACACGGTTATTGGACAAAACGAACGCGTAAAGTCTTGCCTTCTTATGAAAACAATGAGTGCAAATATTAGAGACTGTGATATCCTATCCAAAGTGGTGTAAATAAAGTTGAACTGTATGATATTTTAATAAACGTAAACATTGGCTTTTGCTGAGAATGTTTTAACCTGTAAGACTATAGTAAGCGAACTTTTTAGTACTACTTAAAATTTTGATATTATTTTTACTAAGAATTAGTACTTTATTATTTGTTCGTTTGTCTTTAATTTACATATCTATATAAATAAAAATGTAAATGTGCGTTTGTTCAGAATCGATAATCTCAGAAAGTTCTTCACCGATTGCTTTGAAATTTGGACACAATATTCCATTCGAATCCACGAGTGTTTTTATATACTTTTTGAAAAACTGTAGCATCTAATAGACACAAAAACAACAAAAAATAGGCTCAATATTTAACAAAATGAAAGCGCCATTATATATGTTTATGGACTATAATAATAACAGCTGTTGTCAACTTTTTCCTATAACATTTCCATTATTAGTTGATTTCAAACTTCAAACAACTATTATATAATATTTGGATTTCTATCTTTTAAGATAGGTTTTTGTGAACAACGACATAGGCTATAATTCATTTCGATAAAAACCTTTATTTATTTCAATATTTGTAAATTTAGTCGGAAAAAATGCTTAGGCTAAACGAAAATGATAAACCAACACATGTATTTATATTTATTACCATAGCAACCAATTGAATAAAATAACATAATATAGCTGTTTGCTCCAATATTTCCATTAACAGCTGATTTAAAAGTTTGAAGCAATTATTTTTGTATTTCTAGCTTTTAGGTTATGGTTTAAAAGTGTACACCTGAGCCTTGCTGGTTCTTTTCACCATTATTATAACTGCTGTTAAAAAATATAAGAAATAATTTGATTTGAACATTTAACATTATTTACCATCTTATTTTTGAGGTTATTTATTAATCCTACACTTTTATTATAAATAAAACATAACATATGTTTTCAGAAGGGCTGGGGGATTGGCGTGCGGAGCACGCAGGGGTCTCCCCAAGTTTTCTATAAAATAACATTTCTTATATATGTACTAAACCTTATCCCACGAAAGTTCTTTTGTTTTAGCAATTATACCAAGCTCTCAAAATGTTTAAACATTGGTAAGTAGAATGCAATATGTAACTCAATGTAGTATGTACTATATTACCCCCCCCAAAAAAAAAAAAAAAAACATATTTGAAAACAATCTTCTTATTTGCAAATTACTTCTGATAGCTAATAATCAAACATTCATTCGTGTACTGATATAGTGTTAGGTTCATAATATACTTAATTCATACCGATACCAGAGCAGGACAAACCGAAGGTGGTTTTTCGGAAGAACGGATTACTACGAGGCTACAGTGGCATAAGTTTTCTTGAGATTTTATGTTTATAATAAACAACGAATACTAAGTTCACGTGATTTCCCAACACTGTTGTCTCACGTTGACGTAAGCAAGTCAGTGCAGCACGGACGTAGTTTGTTCAAGAGAACCCAAGAGAGCTGCCCTACTTTTCAGCTAATTCAGTTTGAAACTATTTATAACACGAGCACGTAACGCACTAGTTTGGTTTACTGTTTTACGTTGATGGTGCGGTGTCGTCTGATTCCGTGAATATATCCCTCTGTTGATCATTTAACAAATAATATGAAAACAGTAGTGTAAAAATGCCGGTTGACGGTAACCTTTGTGACCCCTTAATCACCCCATTAACACCTCTTAATGTGTTTTCTAACACCTTTTTTGTGTTTTCTAACACCTTTTAATGTGATAAAAAACACATTATCACTTTTTAATCTGTTAAAAACCCTATTAACACATTTTAATGTGTTAAAAATGCACATTACTCTTACTTAATGTGTAAAAATGCCTTAAATTTGGTTAATGTGTTGAAAAAAACACATTAACTCTTCTTAATGTGTAGAGAAACACATTAACGTATCTTAATGTGTTATAAAACCCATTAACATGTTTTAATGTGTTAGCGACACTTTATCGCCGCTTAATGTGATAAAAAACATGTTTACGCTTGATATCACTGTAGCTGATGTCGGCCCCAAAATTAAAAAGGACACCATTCATTGACTTACTTAGGAAGAGGAAGGTTGTGTTGTAACATTAATTAACTGAGTAGTGTTTGTTTTTAGAAAAATGATTTCGTTTTTATTTCCATTTTTGTTTTTATTTGTTACAATTCAGACAGAAAATTGTACTTTGCATGCTATGAAGTATTTAACGAATTATGGTTATTTAAAATTGCCTAATATATCTCAAGAGTTATTAATCAATGTTGATCCACAGACATTGACAGATGCTATATTTTTATTTCAAGAATATTATAATATTACATCAGATGGTAAAATAAACAATGAAACTTTAGCATTAATGGAAAATAAGCGGTGTGGAGTAGAAGATGATATTAATTTTGCAACATATTCAAAATGGGAGAAACGACAATTGAGGTGGCATTATGCATCAGTTAGTAAACAAATTTTGAATTTAACAGAAATGGCTTTTAAAACTTGGGCTGAATACACAGATCTTAGTTTTGTTCATGATAAATATAATAATGATATATTAATATCGTTTAAAAGAGGAAAACATAGGAAACAGAAAGCCGGAGACGCTTGTTTTAGTAACTTCGACGGTAGAGGCCACGTCCTCGGTCACTCGGGTTTTCCGAGACCAGATAATTCGACAGTTGAAATTCATATAGATCAAGATGAAATATGGTGTTTTGAGACAGACATTAAGAAATGTCGTGATGGTCATACAAGTTTATTCAGTGTTTTAATTCATGAAATTGGTCACTCGTTAGGAATATCTCATTCATCTGATATTGATTCAATAATGCATGCGTTACACAATAACTACAGAGAAAGTAAACTTTCAAACGATGATATTTATGCTATACAGAGTCTATATGGTGTGAGAAAAAGAAGCATATCAACAACAACAACAACAACAACAACGACTACTACTACCTCAACAACAACCCCTATTACAACTTCTGCAACAATTCCTGCAACAACTAAAAAACCTGTTGTGGTGAAAAATACAACTTTTAAGCCTTTAGTAGAACCGGATTTGTGTACTTTAACGAATATAAATACATTTTTATTGATCAATCAGCAATTATATATTTTCTACAAGAAATGGTTTTGGATAGTAAATTTAGAAGATAACCTATCATTTACCAAACCCCAATTGATATCAGATTGGCTTTTCTTTTTACCTTCGGATTTTGAAAAAATTGATTTTCTCTATCAAAGACCTAACGGTGATATTGTTATTTTTATAAAGAAAAAAGTATACACATTAAACTTTCCATCTCTACAGTTAATAGATGGGTATCCCATGTCAATAGAAAAAAAATTTGGAAGAGAAAATATTAATGGTATAGTCAATACTTATTCAGGAAAAACAATAGCTTTTTTCGACAACACTTACTACATGGAAATAGATGAATGTACATTTAATGTTAAAAGTTATGGTATAACGTATAAAACATATAACGGATTGCCTTCAAGCATGGATTCGGTTTTTAGATATACTAACGGATTATTATATGTTTTTAAAAATAATTCTGTTTTTGAATTTAACGAATTTATAAATTCTGTAGTTAAGGTAGAAAAAAATAAGTTATCAATTTTTGGAATCAAATGTCTTAAACCACCTTTAAGCAATGCAAATATTTTAGTCAGAATTAAAAATCTCATAGATGAACATTTATTACGACTTTAAAAGTTTCAATACAGTCGGTTACTTCAAAGCTATCTTTTAAGTGTTATTGTAATAAATTTAAACATTTTATTAATTGATATGAGTTGTTTTTTATAAACTTGTGATAAAATTTGTGATTGGTTGAACATAGATTAAAAATTGTGCTACATTCAATCATGTTGAGGTTTCCATTCAGTAGCTTATTGCACTTCATCACGTTTGCTAGTTAAAAAGAAGATTCTGTGAAAGCGATGTCTGACAACGAAATTGATAGGTTAGTAACAAAGTTTAAAGGTCTAAAACTGTCTGACAACCGTAGCAGAGTTCATTTTCGAGATGATTTGAATACTATTCATTACGTCAACATCAATCCTATACATAAGGCCGCAAGAAATGGTAGTTGTTGGTTAAGATCAGCGGCAGATCGAGCAAAATACGAACGTGAAAACGAAGTTAACAGGTGGTTAGAAACAACAATTACAACACTGCAGGCACCGCCCAAGAAAAATCGAGCTGATTAATTGAATCTACTCTGTTAAAAAGTGCAGTTAAGATGGGTTTTACAGCACAAAAAAGACTAGAAAGTATTATTAATCATCCGAATCTTTGCTCTTGTGGGGTAACCAGTGTACATTTAAACATACAGGAAGCGCAGTCGTATATTAATTATGGACTTTCGGAATTTGAACCTGTAACCGGTCATTATACAATGTGTTGCTGGTCTAATCCCCACTCCTTAGAGGGGCCTGATACGTGTTTGTGTTCATTATTTGAGAGCCTTATTCAAGTGTCGTTGCAAGTCTTGGAAGGAACTAAAAAGTGTCACTTATAATGGAATTTATTTTAGATTTTCAAGGTTTTAAAAATGATGCAAATGAATTTATTGTTAAGGAGTTGGCGCTTATATCTACAGATGATACAGTGTACGAATTACATCTTTTTCGACCTCCTTTTGGTTTCAGTCAATTACCTATAAATTTACAAAAGCAAGTGATATGGTTAGAGAGACAGTACCATGGTCTTCGATGGGATTCTGGAATGAAATCGTATAATACTCTGTTGGATTTATTTCGAAGCATCAACATAAGTGGAAATGTTTATGTTAAAGGAAGTGAAAAAAAATCATATATATCAAATTTGTTGACTGAATTTAATGTTAACGTGATAAACTTTGACGATATAAATTGTCCTAATTTAAGTGTTTTAAAAAAACAATTTTGGAGTGATTTTTACAAACCATGTGTATTTGAACATAGTTCTAAAAATTGTGCTTACATTAATGTACATGTTTTATTACAATGGTGGAAATTAGAAAAATTAGTTTTGGATAGAATTACAGCAGTAAATTTAGCGATAAAAGAATGTTACACAAAACGATATAAAGGTATGCAAGATGAATTGATTAAATATTTACCTAAAGAATTCATTGTAAATCATTTTGAAAATGTAGAAGATATTTTTAACAAACTACCAATTGAAGTAAGAACAGATTGCGACATATTAAACAGTTTTCCTTGTGTCAATCATAAAATGATCAATATGCCTTTACAATTAAAGAAAAAAGATTGTTTTTACTGTATACATAGATATGATAATTTTAATTTTAGTCAGTCACTGTAAAGTATGGATCGTGTTAACATGTGTTGTGGTATATTTAATTGTACGAAAGACGATTTAATAAATTCAGGTTTTTTTCGTACAAAATTGATGGATAGTATAGTGTGTTGTAGTTGTGGCTGGCGTCAAGCGTGTAATTCAAAATTAACAATTAGACTAATAACGTTTTTGCATAAAATATCAAATCCTGATTGTGTTTTAAGTTTAAATGTACCTGAACAGTTCAATCAGTATGTTTTCAATAAATTAGAAGTTATTGGTATTGAAAAAATAATGAGGGAATCATTTTCGAGCTGGCCGAAGTTATACCCAAATATTGAAGAGATGGTGCAAACAGGATTTTACTACATTGGATCAGATGATGATGTCACCTGTATCGACTGTGGAGTTACCTTAGGAGATTGGCAAGTAGATGATAATCCAAAATTAGAACATAAAAAGGCATCACCTGATTGTAAATTAGCAAATTTGTAAAAATAAATTGTAAATGTTTTTATGTCTGTGTCTGTTATTTTACCTTTGTTTGTTGAACTGTAAACATGAATATAAGAGGTGAAATCGCTAAGGAATTGCATAAACAAGTTCGTAGGAAATTTACTAGTCGTTATGTAGAACTTAAAGGTATTAATGACCTTTATCAAGCTGACCTTGTAGAGATGATTCCATTTGCTAGAATCAATAAAGGTTATAAGTATATTTTGGTAGTAATAAATTGTTTTAGTAAATATGCTATCGCAGTGCCAGTAAAAACAAAAACTGCAATTGAACTTGAAACCTCATTAAAACCTATTTTTGACAAGTATCCTATGAAACATTTCCAGACAGATCATGGCACAGAATTTTATAATTCAAAAGTAAAATCTTTATTAGATAAATACAATATAAACCATTATTCTACTTTTTCTGATAAAAAAGCTTCTATAGTTGAAAGATTGAATAGAACGTTGAAAGGGAAAATGTGGCAAAGTTTTAGTGAACAAGGTAATTACAAATGGTTGCATTTACTTCCAATTATAGTTGATAAATATAATAATACGTTTCACAGAACAATTGGTATGAAACCGATAGAGGTTACCAAGGAAAACGAAAATCTAGTATTAAAAAGAATAATAAAAAATAGAAAAATTAAATTAAATCGCAGCAGAAAGTTTAATGTTGGAGACAAGGTAAGAATAAGTAGATATAAAAAACCATTTACTAAAGGTTATTTACCAAATTGGAGTAATGAAGTGTACACAGTGTGGAAAATTCTACCTACAGTTCCAGTTACGTATTCAATAAAAGATGAAACAGGAAGTTTAATAAAAGGAGGATTTTATCAAGAAGAATTGAGTAAAACAAAATACGGTGATACATATTTAATAGAAAAGGTTTTACGTAAAAAAGGAAACAAGTTGTTAGTTCGTTGGTTAGGTTTTGATAGTTCGAAAGATACTTGGATTAGTGCTAAGGATTTGATATGAAATTTGTAAAACAATCTAATCGGTTATCAATTATAAATTTAGACACTTTAGTGACACCAATTATGAATAATAAAAATAAGAAACATGGCATGTTGTTACCTAATAGTATCAGATATATTGTATGTGGTCCTTCTAATACTGGAAAAACAAATTTAATAATAAATTTATTGATTTCTCCAAACGGGTTGTATTTTAAAAATATTTATGTGTTTTCCAAATCACTGTATCAACCTAAATATAAATTATTACGTTGTATTATAGATGGTATACCAGAGATTGAATATCATGCGTTCAAGGAAAATGATGAAATTCCTTATCCAAATGATGTAAAGTCCAATTCAATTATGATATTTGATGACGTAGCTTGTGAAAAACAAAATAACATTAGAAATTATTTTACAATGGGACGTCATAATGACATAGACATATTTTATTTGTGTCAAACATACAGTTGCATACCAAAACAATTAATCAGAGATAATGCAAACCTTTTGGTGTTATTTAAGCAGGATGAAAGAAACTTACATCACGTGTTTAGAGACCACATTAATAATGACATGACATTCGAAAAATTTAAAGAAATATGTGCAAAAGTGTGGAAGAAAAATAATAATGCATTTATTGTAATTGATAAGGAGAGGGATATAAAGAAAGGGCGTTATCGTATCGGATTTGACACATTCATTATTATTTAAGCTCCCCTCTCTCATTGAATTACTAGTTCTGTGACTTATTTATAATTTTATTGTTAGTGTGTTCAGTATGTCGAATGATTCTTTAGAGGAAGCAGTTAATGAGAAAATTGTTCTCGAAATAAATAAACTGCGTAAAATAATTAAAGCCAAACACCGAGCTCTCACACGAGATATAATGGAAGGCGAACAGCTGTTGGAGAAACAATTTACGTCTATTACAGAACCTCTCAAAAAACTTGTAGATGCTAAGGAAATTGAAGGAGAACATAAAGTAGCCGTTAAAAGAAGGTACATCATGGATTCGTCGGAAGAAGAAGAAGAAGCACTAGATCCGGACATATTTCCAGAAAAACATTCGAACCGCCTCAAGGTGAAAAACGCAAGAAATTGGTGAATACAAGTTTGGATCATTATGCTGACGATTATGAGGATTACGACTATGAAGATATTGCTCAAACTGAAAGTCGTAAACGTAGAATGTTAAGACACGAGCCTCCCATGGATGATGAAGAAATTCCAGATAACGCTATGGAAGTAGAAACTTCAAAAACACCACCGTTGACAGCATTACCCGAAACCGTTTATGAATCGATTGAAACGGGAGAAGATTTAATTAAGACGCCAGAAGGTAGAAAAAGTATTACTAGTTTTATTAATGATACTTTTTCAGGCCCTATATCAAGAATATACTTTACTAAATTGATAGATGGTGGTAAAAAAATTGACAAGACATTTGGAATACACGTGAATGGTAACATTTGGATGTTGGGAGATAAAGTGGTCGATTTAAATGGAGACGATCTGATTATTAATGATAAACGTTACACAGGAACAATGGGGCTATACGAATTAATTATTATGGCTGAACCGGATCCTTATACTTTTAGCCAAGAAGACTTACAAGCCTACAGTGAAATTTTAAAAGATACAAATGTATACAGACAAAATAATTCGGCAATAGGAAAGATTAAATCCAGCAGAAGTAAAAAATATAAGAATATTATAGCCAAATTAGTAGGTCCAGCGACTGGTGAAGGTCTAAAAACTAAAGGAAAGTCTAAATGTAACAGAAGTAAACAATTAAAGAAAGTAATATCTAAATTAGTAGGTCCGATGATTGGTGAAGGTTTGAATATCAATTCAGATATGGTAGTTACTGATAAAAAACCAGAGTACATATATTGGAACGATCCAAATGAACTTTGTGAAAGGTTAAAATTGTTAATAGCTTCCCAGCAAGCGGGTAACACGAGTCATACAAACGAGATCAATTCTATTCTT